>JZKD02S2040024.1:227387-239123 GCA_000966675.3 Picea glauca | reverse complement strand
TTAATTATTTTCAGGGCCTACATGTACTTCCTTTTTCAATTCACTTTGTCATCTTCAAAAATTCATTTCTCCTCAACCATGAGGATCCATGTGATGTGCCACATACCACCGTAAACAACATGATGTATGTTATCCATTCATAGGTGTTGTATATGCATGTGCATTTTCCTTTATGTCCAGATACCTTTATCAATCTTGCGGTCCAAAACCCATGACTAGGGTTGACATCAATGACAACAATCAATCTTCCAACATCATCAACCTGTAGATTAGTTCACCAATAACTCATATCTATGTATATACATCATAATTTCAGATAAGAATCCATATATGTATTGGCGTTCAATTAAGAAATCTATGTTTATTTTTTATCATAGCTTTCATCTATTATGCATTCACAACATAACTTTGAGTCGATATCCATGTACCTAAATTCCATATCTTAATTTGCATGTTTAAACAAATCAAAGAGTTATCATCATCATGATCATATAACAATGAAAATAATAGTATGCAACACATAAATAGGTCAAGATGTACACTTGGCACGTGTCTATATCAACATTGTTGAGTCCAAATAGTTGTTAAGTAATGAATTACTAAGATGAGAAAAATCAAAGTTCTAACTACCTAAGGACAAAATAGGGGGCGTTACACAAAATAAAGATAACAAAATAATTCAAAAACAATATTGATGATGAAATAAAACATGTACATATTATTCTTTGTTCTCATCACCCTCATTATCTTGCTCGCTTGGCATGATAACACATTTTTTATAAAAAATATATTTTGATATAGGGTCGTGTCTTGATACGAACCACCAATCCCTATCCAACACATATGGGTAAAAAAACACTTGGTTTCATTGTTTAGGAAAACATAAGTCTCCTTAGCTTCATCCCACATATTTCTAGAGTTGATACATATCATCCAGCTATTGCGATCTGTAGATTTTAACCTTCTACAATATTTTACTGCAAACAGATTTTCAATAAAAGAACAGAAAAGATACAATGGAAAAAACACAGAGTATATCGATATTTTTCCCTTGGAAACCCATTCTGGGAAAACCAACATATTCTATATTCATTCATATCATACATTGTTTACAATTTAATATACATATAGAATCCAACATCATCCAAAACCACAATCCAGTTACCTATATTAGTCAACAAACCGAATTCCTTAACTAGAAATAGAAAACCATCAGCAAAAAACCATGTGCCAAAACTTTGTCCCTAAATAGACATGAAAACTTAGGACCGCCCAAAAATGGACACACAAACCGAGGAATTTTTTTTTCCTCACTAGTTCTCGCCATGAAAAGAATATAACACAAACCCAATATGATATTCCTTTACAATATTCCAATCAAAGGTGTCCCACCACTTTCACCTAAAAATAACACATTGGAAAGAAGTGAAGTCCACTCAAATGATCTCTTGTATATCTCCAACATAACCTAACGTCACCTGTATTAGGTTTTGATCATGGTGGATAGCATGAATAGATTGGTAGGACTCTACTTCCACTCTGTATTCTTGTGTAAAGCGTACATCATCGACATCCTCTGTATGAAAATCGTGTCCATATGCCCACATAGATGGGAACAAATGCACCTATAAAAAAGTGAAAAAATTATAGTGTCGTGTGTCTAATAAGTTGACCAATAAAATATAAAATATAGATGTTACAATTCAAATGTGAATTATGAAGTTACAACTGTACGCAAAGAGATTGTTACTGAGTTGTTTCACCCATCCCTATGTTTAGTGCATCCTCTTCAGCATACGGGTAACGACTAGATGCATTGTATTTCTCTCTGTCTTTCTCAACAACCAAAATGTTGGGGCATATGATCGGCATATTTGATTTTAAATGATCAGAATAATGCATGGTTCTACCATTCAACCGTCTAAATTATTTCTTGACACTTTCCCATTTCCTCCTCATCTGTATGTACAATGTGACCCACAGTTGTGTTGTCTATGAATTGTAAAGAATGAATTTATTGATGACATCAATTTATGAATTCGCTATATATATATATATAGCTTCGAAAATAGATTCGACATATAGTACATATCAGTTCAAAATATACCTTATGAAGTTCATTGAAAATAGTTATTGTGTAGAAATTTGACAAATGATAAGTCTCTTACTCTTTATCAAGTGCCTTTTTCCATTAGTTTGGAGAAGCTCCCCTTCTATTTTATATTCATCCCTTTCATCGTCCCAAATCATCGCACCTAGTGTGTTTTTTATCTTCTTGATGTACTCACTAGCATAATAGAAAGCCTCATATGATATGTACCCCTCTGCCATAGACCCCTTTAAATTTTCCCTTTGTCGAACAAATATTTTCAATTTCTTCATGTACCTCTCTAAGAACAACATATAGCAATAGGATACCACTCTGAATAATTCAAACTCATCTACTAGGTGAATTAGAATATTGAACTTCAAGTCCATGAAACTTGTCGGCAATTCCTTCTCAAAAATACACACAATATCAACTATATCTTGACGCCACCGTTGAATTCTAGCCATATGAATCTCATTTGATGTGATCCATCATACAAATGAAGATAATTTAGATATGGCACATCGTAGGTCCTGGGGGAAGTCAAGGTTCACACACTCATGCACGAGCAGAGGATAATGACACTACAAAGTAAACACATACAAAATTAATTATGTTTTATCCCATGGAATGAATTTATAAAACAAATACTAAAATAATGTTTTTGACATACATACTCTTAGAAGATTCAAATGGTAATGTGATTTTAACCCCAACAAATGGTCTTCGATAGTGAAAGTGCATTGTAGTGAAGACCCATATAAAGAAAACACCTTCACAACCATTGTAACTTCCTTTACCAAAGAAAGATCAAATTTCTTCAATATCCATGAAACATCACCTTGACTGAAAGACCAAGAGAGACCAACCTCTCATCTACTTTCCCTTTTTAAACAATGTTTCTTTTTACTTTTTGACGAAATAAGATCTCTCCTAATATCCAATATGTTACTTTATTTTGATGATATGTTCCTCCATAAAGAAGATGAAACATTTTTAAATATATGCACGTGATCTAGTAAGTTGGCAATCTTAAGATGCTACCAATATGGGAGCTCATAAAAGAGAGATTTAATTTTTATCCCAATGGGAAATTTCTCAACATATGTGTCAAAGAATTATGGATCTTTGAACATAGGCTCCCCATTTGAATCAAACATCTTTGTAATCTTCATCTCCTTCTCTCTATCATATGCTCTAAGCCATTTTGTTGGTGTCATTATTGCAGGCCTTTGGGTTCTCTCTAATTTACCATTGAAAGTGGATGTTTCTCTTCTGTAAGGGTGTTTTTATGGAAGGAATACCCTGGATCATTCATACACTGGTTTTCATAGGTGATTGCACCACCTAACCTTCACAGGATGTCCACAACATTTACATTCAAGATAGTCTTTTGTTACAAGACCTGCGAAAACATTAATGTATACAGAGCATGTTAGCTTTGTAGATCAGAACAATCACAACAAATTAAATATGCCAAAAAATATTGTTATGTATATAAAAAAATCAATAAACATGTAATTTACCAGAGGAAACTCCTAATCCTACATAATCATGTGCGGTGTAAGAACATATTCCATAAAACGTAAAACTCCTCTCTCTTGTGTTGGGTCTTGATACATCGTATACATGTATCCCTTCCCATAATTCCTTCAATTGATCTACAAATGGTTGTAGGTAGACATCCATATTCTTCACTTTTCTTCTACCAAGGAATATAAGAGCCAACATAAGATGTTCATTCTTCACATAAAACCTTGGGGGGATATTGTTATTGATCACTACTACAAGCTAAAAATAATAGTTGGTGTCTGGATGGAATATGGGTTGACACCATCCATGTACATGTTGAGTCATAGATTTCGTACTTCATCCTTAAAATGTTTTGTCCATGTATCATCTATATGCTTCATGGATATTCGATCAGTTGGGATTCACATAGCTCCAAACTCAGTTTTGTGCTAGGAATATCATCCCTGCAACATAGATATTTATTTGCAATGAAATAGCCTTTGAATCCTTGGGATTGTAAGCATGTGACTCAATATCTTATGAGGAGTAACATGTGATTTACCATTTTCATTTGATTTATGATATATGTCATGCCCACATTTTTTACATATCTCTTTGTCTGCATATTCTCTCTATATAGAATACAATAATTCAGACATGCATGATATGATATGTACTCAACACCCAATGTTTCCAAAATCTTCTTTGTCTCTTCACATCTATCAAGAAATACATTATCAATCAGAAGAACCTTATCTTTGAATAATCCATTGTTAGTGGATAATAGAAATGTACAATGTCATTTAAAGTTCATAAAATCGATCGTTTTTAATGCTGACTATGTGACAAGATTTCTCAAATTATAAGGGACTTAATAATGCTTAGTTACCTCAATATTGTTAAGAAACATGTGTTTGACATGCCAAAATTTTCTTTCAAGTTGTACAATAACATTTGTGTCCCCATCTGGGTAGACTTTGAATGGCTAGGTCCAAAGATAGGGGTGGTGGAATCATATTTCAGACTTTCGAATAAGGTATCAATGATATGAGAATCATCCCCTTGCTCATCATTCTGGAATACATCTAAAAGAATTGTCTCCGTAGAAGTTTTATCCCATAAATAATCATCCATACCAACCTCTATTTCATTGACTCCATTTCAAACTTGTGAAGAACTACTATTGTTGTAGTCATTCCTAATTGGTGAATTTGGATGTAGTGGGAATTGAATAGGTGGTTGATTCAACCATTCCTCGTATGCTTCCTCTCTAATTTCTTCTCTTATTGCAGTCTTCTCTTGATTTGACATTGTAGTGGGGTGCAATGGAAGATTATAGGTAGGTCTCTCATCATCAGAATCCTAATTTCAAAAATATTTGACATTATTACATTGATGATATTAGTAATCACAATGCAATTGGTTTGTTAAAATCAAATTATACCCAACATTAATTATTTTCATCGCTAACCTAGGATTACGGGTGGAAGATGGCATTCTACTATTGATAGCATAAAAGGATTGTCCATTTTCATCTACCAACTACTTGTGGTATCTTTCTCCTGATAAGAGCTTCTGACGTTTTTAAATTGGTGGAATATTATCTGCATCTAAACTCGATTCAGAATCACGATCCTACAAATTTGGATACATTTTTATTCATATTGACAAGGATAAAAAAAAACTCAATTAGATAATCGAAATATAAATAAAATATGAACTTACTGGAGATGGAAAGGGAGAACTCCGTGATGGACATTGAACAATATGGAATGTGATAGAATTTGAAGAATTGGCCATTTGATATTATAAGATTTTCTCCCCACATTTGATCAAAATCGACAATAATTTTTTAAGAATAAGGAGACTTTAAGAGGAAAATGTATACTATGGAGTAGTGCAAGTCATGTGGATGCATCCTAAAAGATAATTTTAGATGAATATACTATTTTTTCTGCAAATACAATTCAGATAAATTTGAAAGCATAAGAATGTTCTTATTTAAACAACACACACTGGTGCATATATAACAATATAAAGCACTGAGAAATTTATTTACGAGTTGCATCGGTTCATAAATAAATAAAAAATAATTATCTGATATGGACGCTACAAAAAGTTTAAGTAGACTAGTGTGTTGTATACAAAAATGCATCATTGTGTTATATTAATAGACGCACCTGGGTTTCGAAAAAATTAAAAAAAACACGAGTTTATTTTTTACAATTGAAAAATGAAAGGGAATTTAAAATATAATTTCATAAAGTCATTTAAATAGTAAAAATCTATTCATTGTTTCATTATTTTACCAAAATTTACAGTGAAGAGATTTGCAAGAGAGCCATACATAAGAGCACTATGGAGCACCAAAATACTTTGGAACAACATGACTATTCAAAAGACCAGAATTTGAAGGTTATGGTCATTCATTTAAAAATATTTTCATAAAATATTTCCTGGGCATTGATCTATTCATTATTTTATTATTTTCCAAATTTTACGGGGGAGAGATTTGCAAGAGAGACATATAGGGGAGCACTGTGGATCAATAGATTAATACTTTGGAACATGAGGCTTATTTAGAAGATCAGAATTTGAAGGGTATGGTCATTCACTCAAAATTCTTTTGGAACAACAAAATTATTCAGAAAATCAGAATTTGAAGGGTTTTGTGATTCACTCAAAACCCTTCATAGTAAAAAATTTAAATTTTACTGTTGATTTTAATAACATTTTTTTTTACAATTTGTATCTCTATTAAGATTTAATAAAAATTTAGGAAAAAAAATCATACTTACCTTACATCCTTTCCTTATTCTTGCTTATTTGACTGTAAAATTTCACCTTAGGGTTTAACTCCCTCTATCACTTCATATTTACAACTTTTCATTTTAGACATTTTGTATTTAATGCATTTATGTTTCCATATAAAATGTGTTTGACATGTGATGCATCAGATCCAAACCCTCTCGGCCCTGTCAAGTATTTTTAAAAAACTATTTTCGGGTAATCAATGCACCTAATTGAATATAACGCACTGGTGTGCTTTTGAATAAAACACACCTGTAATGTTGCAACATAATTAAAAATATTTGTTCATCGATATGTAATTTTATTTGTTCATGGTATTTTTTTTTTCATTTTTTCCCTATTCAAGCGGTGTTGATAACGATACATATCGCAACATTGTAATTTATAGTTTTTTAAAAAACTATTTTTGATATTAGTGCATTTAATATATGGAACACATTGGTGTTTTTATATTATGAAAGCGCACCAGAAACGTTTTTTTTGCAGAAAATTATGTCATTTATTTATAAAATATATTTAATATCTTGTGTACTAAATGGTAAAGGATATATATTGATAAAACGATTGTGTGAGAATGGTTCAAGTAACAAAAATTCCAATCGACACAATGATAAAACATCCAAAAAGGAAAAAAAATGCAAGTTCTTTGTAAATTCTATACAAAATTAATATGTTTGAACTATATGTAAGTTTAACTAATATGTATTGGTTAGTGTGTTTCTTTCAGAGCCATAAAATAAGGAATATCGATAAGATTCTTTGTGATCTAAGTGCAAAAGAGTGTAAAAGCTTGATGGAAAAATTACAAAAGGAAGAATCAGGTGAATGAAAAAATTCTATTCAATATGAGTTATTTTATGAATTTTCATTAATAATATACTTAAAAAATTAGATAACATGTTTTAGAAAACATATTAATTCACACATTTTTAATGTTCTACAGGGACCAACAATGAAGAAATGAAATCTTGTCCTAAGAAAATATAAATTACAACATATGTAAATGATGATGAATTGGTCCTTAGCTCATCTCGAGCGGTGTTGGTGGTTAATGAGAGGGGGGAGGGGGCGTATTTTAAAAAACTATGAGGGATATAGTGGAATGAACGTATAGAGGTACTTTCTACTTACTATACATAAATCAATCCAATGATTTCAAGAACTAGGTTATATCTAAACTACATGAATCATTTATAGAACAATGGTCAATGAGACCTGTCAGACTTGCAATAGAAAAAACATACAACATCACAAAAGAATCATTCAAAAACTAATATTCCTAAAAATGCTTTTCTAGAATATGTATATATTACTACAAACCATTTCTTTATTAATATCAATTTTTTTATATTTAGTATTCATATATAATTTTTTTTTTTTTTGTCATGTTACTTTTTTGAGGAAGATTATGAAAATCCCAAAGGATCAACGAGATGACATCTAAAATATGCCAGTAGGAATGTCGAAAAAAGTGTACAAGGAGATGGTAAAAGAAATGGACATAATTGCATTGCAAGAGGAACCATCTCAACAACAATGTGCTTCAAATGTATCAAATCATTGAACTTTTCTACTAGGTACATATAAATAAATAATTTAGCATTAAATATTAATTTTCAAGTATTTTCTTTCAGAAAAGAAAAGAAAATGGAACCCATTCAACACATAAAACAAGACCACAACGAAGAAAAGGGTTGATAGAAAATCTTGTAAGTAATTGTTATTTCCTTATAACATTAACTTAAGATTTAATTTTTGTATATTTTAATTTGTTTTACAAAAACCATCCTTGAATGTCTTCAAATAGGTGCTAACATACAAAGAAGATCCATTGCAAGAATTGATTGACATTGGGTTAAGTAAGGGTTGTGAGTATATGTTAGCATATCAAAAATTAATTGTGGAATTTGTAAGTATCTTATAATGTTTTACTTCTCTCATTTTATAATTATAGGAACAAAAAAAAAAAATTATATTAAATATACGATTTATTATGGGGTATAAAACTTGCAGGAAACAAAGTATGGAAATGTACAAACATAAGAGTTGTTGATAGAAGGCATGAGATTTGGTTTTCAAAATATGTGTATCATTCAGGACTCAATTCTTGCTATGGTATGTCACTTTTCAATTTACATTCATCTATATTATTTATTTCAATTTTCATTATTCTCACCAACGTAGATATACTCATTACACTTTATTTTTATTTTTGTAGATGGAATCATTTGAAGTGATGCAGGAGAATCTAAACCAATTGATCTATTTTGACTCAAAAGGTCAAAAAATATTTACTGAGGGAGTTGGTTCCCTAATTTTTCATTATGTTAAGTAATAAATATCTCGAATACTTCTAGAAGGCATTACAATTTTTTTTTTAGCTAGGGGGTTGGGTTGTTTCTTAATTATAGATGATTAGAGGATTTTTAGTGATCAGGTTGTTGAAAGAATCAAGGCTCAATCAATATTAAATCTATGTAATTGTATTGAGAAAAGGGTTGGTTGGATTTAAGAGGATGAAACATTGGTTCTAAATGTGTTTTTAAACTTGAATATAAATATGAGAGAGAGACTAGACTCTCTTTCAGATCCTTGTGTGTATATTTGTAGTCATCGTAAGGTTGAGTGATCTTTGTTTACAAAATTCTAGTTTGAATCTCGTGGTATTAATCTATCCATCCATGATAGAATAAGAGAATTCCTTATAAATGTTGGTAGGTAGATTCATGAGTCGATCAACAATGAAGGATTTGAGATCTACGCAGGGGGAGTGATCATCATAGAAGGGAAAACATAAATCAGCCATCTATCAGATTGAACAACACAAATCATTCGATATGTTGAAGGGGTTGGTCAACGATCAGATCAAGGCATGACCGTTGCATGCACAGGCGTCATATCAAGGGAAGGGATTGATTATGGAGCACAAAGGGAGGATTAAACATCACGTTGATTCCACTTCTGCAATTGGTCAGGACTGTTGGATCTCCCCGATCAAGTGATCGACGACTTTAGTTGATCCACCAACAATCACATAAATTCAATTACGGAGTTCGATTGATGGGATAAACAACGAGTAAGTGGCATCCCAACAATCCACGAAAATCATCGATCTTTTTGCACTGGTTGATCTAATGACTGGTAAGGCCCATGGGGTTTTAGATGTGATTGTGTTTGATTCTAACCAGACATAGAGGGAGTTGGGTCATATTCCACACATGACTTGCATCATTTTTGGTATCATATAAAACCAATTTCTCTTGATAAGTGAACCATGCCACCAAGGAGGAAAGGTGGAGTTACTATTAGTAGAGGTAGAGGTAGAGTAGCAGGAAATGATGTTGTATTAGAGGAATTGAGGAGAATTCACATTAGAATGGAAACCATGGAGATGAAACAAAGAGGAAATTATGAAGTTGTTTATATCAATGATGAAGGAGAGGTTCAATATTTTGAAGAAGAAGCAGAAGAGACACAAGATAAAATAATATTCAGATTGTTGGCAAAGGCTAGTAGCATACCAAAGGTGGAGGTTCCTATGTATGATGGAAGTCTAAATGTGGATGATCTAATGGAATGGATCAACACCATGGATAAATATTTTGAGTTTGAAGAGATTGAATACATGAATAAGGTGAAGTATGCAACTACTAGAATGAAGGGACATGCCACTATCTAGTGGGATGAATTGCGGATACATAGACAGAGGAAAGGTAAATAAAATATTAATCAATGGGATAAGATGGTGAAAAAAATAAAAAGTAAATTTATTCCCAAAGACTACCAGCTTAACCTATTTAATCAATTACATAACCTGAGACAAAAAGGCATGACAGTTAAGGAGTATACAAAGGAATTTTACATGTTGAATATCAGGTTTGGACACATACAAGGAGATATGGAGAAGGTGGCCAGATATATTAATGGTATCAGATATGTTATCCAATATGAAATAGGGTTGTTGACTCTCAGGACTATTGAGGATGCATATCAAGAAACTTTGAAGGTTGAGGATAAGATAGCAAGGAAGCAAAGCCAAAGGAACATAGGAAAAGGTACAACTCATTTTAGAGGATCTACTAGTTGAGGAAGAATCCACATTACTAAAGGTGAAGGAGAAATCTCATGCAGTCAATCACCAAGAATAGGTGATTCCAGGGGTAGAAGATTTGGCTTCATAGGAAGAGGCAGAGGAAGAGAAATAAGATGTTATACATGTGGATAAGTAGGACATATGTCTTGGGGTTGTCCTAAGAATAAAGAAAAAAATCAAAGGAATGTCAATGTAGTAGAAGCAAGGGAATAACCAACAAATGCAACAGTTGAAACAAAATCTCCTGAGGTAGGGGAGACATTGATGTTGAAAAGGGTCTTGGTCAAGGAATAAAATGAAGTAATTGAACCAACTCAGAAGAAAACATTGTTCATAATTGTATGCAAGTCAGGAGGTAAGTGTTGCAAAGTGGTCATATATAGTGGGGGTACAGATAATTTGGTTTCCACATAGATGGTAGATAAGTTGGGATTGAAGAGGATGGAACTTGCCACTCCCTACAGAGTGTTCTAGTTACATAAAGGACATCATCTCTTGGTGAATGAGCAGTGTAAGGTGGAAATACAAATTGGTAACTATAAAGATTTGGTGTTATGTGATATAACTCCAATTGATGTATGCCATGTTCTATTAGAAAGACCTTGACAATATGATAGGAAATCCATTCATGCTGGTAGAAGGAATACTTACTCCATGGAGAGATATGGATAGAAACATATGTTGTTGCCTTTGAAGGATGAAACAACTAAAGGTGAATCAGGACCTAGTGTTCTATTGATAAGTGGAAAAGAATTGTTGCAAGGAATTAAGAAGACTCAGGAGTTACACTTTTATCTAATTTCTAAACCAAAGGTGACATTTACTGCTACAAAATTAAATGATCTACCTGAAGGCATTCAAGGTATGCTTGATGAGTTTGATGATATTATAGTAGATGAAATTCTTAATGCATTACCACCTATGAGAAGTATCAGTCATCATATTGATATGATACCTGAAGCAATTTTTCCTAACAAAGAAACTTATAGATTGATCCCTGAAGAAAATGAGGAAATTACGAAACAGGTGCAGGAATTGTTGGATAAAGGACTTGTTAAGCCCTAATATTGTCTCATTACCCCTTAATTAGGGAATATTATATTAGTAATGTTATTTATTACCCCTTAATTGGGGCATATTAGATTAGTAATGTTATTTTATTTATGTCAGCTTTAGGCCATTAGTTGTAATTATACTTCCTAGTCTCCTATATATACCAAGGAGACATTTT
>JZKD02S2040024.1:207343-223214 GCA_000966675.3 Picea glauca | reverse complement strand
TAAAAGGAGGTTTCCCCCTCGAAGAGGCTTATTATCTGAAATTATCTCTTTTTCAAGGCGTTGAGTACTTTTTATGAGGTTTTTCTATGCTATATTGATATTTGGTTCTTAACAGGACTGGTGAAGGAAAGCTTGAGTCCATGTGTAGTACCAATGGTGCTTAGCCCAAGTAAGGATGGAGGATGGTGCATGTGTAATGAATCTAGGGATATCAATAAAATTACTACCAGGTATAGGTTTCCCTTACCCCAAATTGATGATTTGATGGATTGTTTATATGGTTCAAGATACTTTTCAAAAATAGACTTAAAAAGTGGCTATCATCAGATAAGGATTAGAGAGAGGGATGAATGGAAGACTTGATTTAAAAAAACCAGTGGTTTGTATGAGTGGTTGGTGATGCCTTTTGGGCTCTCAAATGCACCAAGTACATTCATGATATTAATGAATGAAGTGTTGAAAGAATACATCGGGAAATTTTTTATTGTTTATCTTGATGACATTATGATTGACAATAAGACTAAAGAGGAGCATTCGACACATCTTAAGATGGTTTTGAGTAAACTACAGAAGGAGAAATTGATGAAAATTTTGAAGAAGTGTAGTTTCATGAAGAAGGAGATGATATATCTGGGATTTGTAGTCTCTGAAGAGGGATTGAAGATGGATCCAGATAAGGTATAGGAAATTATTTATTGGCCAACTCCAAGAAGTGTATATGAGCTAAGAAGCTTTCATGGTCTTGCAAGTTTTTATACGAAATTCTTTAGAAGTTTCAGTTAGATTTGTGCACCCATAGTTGAGACTATCAAAGAGAGTAGAAAACCATTTAAATGTATTGAAGCAACTTATAGTAGTTTTAAATCATTGAAGAAAAAGATTACTAAAAAACCTATTTTGGCTTTACCAAGTTTTGATAAAACTTTCCAAATTGAAACTGATGCTAGCCGGACAACAATAGGGGTTGTATTGAGTCAAGAGAAAAGACCAATTGAATACTTTAGTGAAACTTTGAATGAGGAAAAACGTAAATATTCTTCATATGATAAAGAGTTGTATGCAGTTTTCCAAGAACTTAAGAAGTGGAGGCATTATTTAAGGTCTAAGGAGTTAATTTTATATACAAATAATCATGCATTGCAGTTTATAAGTAGTCAACAGAAGATGGACCAAAGACATTCTAAATGGGTGGAATTTATGCAAGGTTTCACTTTTGAGATCAAACATACAAGTGGAAAATATAATAGAGTTGTTGATGCTTTGAGCAAAGTAAATTCAATTTTACAAGAAGTTAGAGTCAACAATTTAGGATTTGATGAATTGGTAGAAATGTATAAAGAGGATGCATATTTTCAAGAAGTTTATGCATCTTTTGATAACCTTGTCTCCCACAATAGAGATCAATGGTTAGAATACATGATGCAAGAAGGTTTTTTGTTCAAAAACAATAATCTATTCATACCTAAGTGTTCCATGAGGGAAAATTTGATAAAGTAAAAGCATAGTGGAGGGATGTCAGGACACTTTGGTAAGGACAATACATATTATGAGGTAATTCGTTTTTATTATTGGCCATGAATGCATAATGATGTAAATAAATTTTTGGAGAAGTGCATGATCTGTCAGCATGCAAAGGGGAGAAGTCAAAACAATGGATTGTATCAGCCTTTACCTATCCTAAGTATACCTTGGGATTCTATTAGCATGGATTTTGTTTTCGGTTTACCAAAAAATCAAAGGGGAAATGATTCTATCTATGTTGTGGTAGATATATTTTAAAAAATGGCTCATTTATTTCTTGTAAAAATAATAATGATGAAAATAACATTGCAAATTTGTTTTTCTCGGAAGTAGTAAGGATGCATGGACTACCTATAAGAATTGTCTGTGATAGAGATACAAAGTTTGTAGGTCATTTCTTGAGGACATTATGGAATAAGTTGGGTACAAACCTTAAGTTCAACTCATCATATCACCCTCAGACTGATGGGAAAACAGAGGTAGTAATCAAAATTTTAGGGAATATTTTGAGAAGCTTGGTGTATGAGAACCCAAAGCAATGGGATCAATTGCTTGCTGAAGCAGAATTTTCTTATAATTATTCTCCAAACAGAAGTACGGGTATGAGTCGATTTCACATAGTTTATGGAATGCATCCAAGGGGAGTATATTAATTGAGGAATCTAGGAAAGAAATAAATAAGGAGTGTTGGTGGTGAATATTTTGCAGACAACATACAGGAAATTTAGGAGAATGTCAAATAGAAACTATAGGAGAGTAGTGGAAAATAAAAGCAGAGAGATGATATGAAAACAAGGCAAGTTGATTTTCAGGTTGGTGAATTTGAGAAAGGAAAGGTTTCCTATAGGGACATATAACAAGTTGAAGCCAAAGAAAATTGGGCCTTCCAGAATATTGAGGATATTTTTTGCAAATGCATATGAGGTGGAACTTCCACATGACATTGGAATATCTCCAATATTCAATGTAGAAGACTTGTATCCCTTCAAGGAATCAAACAATGGAATAGCATATGGACCTATAGGTAAGAAAAATAAGATCAAATGGGAAGAACAATTACCTAATAAGACACAACAAGAAATTGATAAAATTTTGGACAAAAGGATGACGAAGAAAACTAGAGGAAAAGCATACTTTGAGTATTTGGTGAAATGGAAATGTCATCCAACAAAGGATTCTACTTAGATGACAAAAACATAGGTGCAAAAATATCATGTTGATCTTGAAGAAATGATCAAAAGCTATATTCTTCACCAGGAGTCTCATGCAGGAGCATTTGAGCCAAATGATCTCTTTTGACTCAAAAGGTCAAAAAACCTTTACTAAGGGAGTTGGTTCCCTAATTTTTCATTCTCTTATGTAATAAATCTCTCGAATACCTCTAGAAGGCATCGAGGATATTTTTGTGATCCAGGAGGATGTGAAATTCTTAAAAATAAAAGTTCTCCAATGCGCATGAAATCTATACCATCACGAATTTATCGTCACAATATTTTCGGTGGCGTAAATGGTTTGAAAATCCAAGTCCGTATGTGAAAGTTCTCATGTTGTGAACTTTTACCTAAACAAGAAAAAAAAGTCAAAGTCAATGGGTCAAATTCAACGAATGATGTCAGCAATACGAATGATGAAGTCGGGATGAAATCATGATGACTTCAGCATGCTGACGTGGAAGCACTAGAGCGTGACATGTGTGAGGCATTTTTGGCATTTTGAGGCTAAGTTGGAATGGTACGGATTTTGACATGTGGACTGTATAGATGTTGAGGTGGAAGTCTATATGGTGACATGGTCCAATGACAGGTTGACGCGTGGAGGTATGGATGCTAGAAGTGTAGGATGATAGGGTAGTGATGTGGCCCAATGATAGGATGAAGCATGGAAGTACGATGTTGACTATGGAGGATGACAAGGTAGTTACGTGGAATTCCACTAGGAAATTGAATGTGTACGGAGGAAAATCATAGGGTGACACATGTCCCAATCACAAGGCACCATGTGGCACCCCAGATAAGGCCTATGAGGGTCTATTCAAAATTTTCCACCTCCAACAGAATCAAACCTGTGACCTATTCTACGGCCAACGCACTACACCAATGCACTAACCACCCAGAATATCGTGTTACTTGTTTAAACAAGTGTCAAAAAATTTATTTAATTTGATGTGTGTGCAATTTTTGGGATAAGCCCCGGTCGGCGGGGGCTATCCCATTGACTAGAGCATGAACATGTGCCTTCCAAATGACCAGGTGTCGAGAAGAAAAGGGGGTGTGCAATGTTGGAGGCCTAGGGCCTGGACACTTGCCTCCCCATATGACTAGGAATCGGTTGAATAGGGGGCACATGCACCATATGTAGCCAGAGTCGGTTTTTTACCTTAGACCAAATATTTTTTTAAAATATATTGTAATATTTTCCTGATTTTTATGGTATTTTGCCATATTTTTGGGGATTTGAGCCTAGGAAAAGTCCATATTGTTTAAGGAAGTTGGGAATTAGACCCAACTATTTTTCTACATAAACCAAGCATGTGTGCCATCAAAATATAGTGATTTTTTTGCAGGGATGTGGAGAGAAATTATATAGGAGAGAGACCATTTTTTTGGTTCTCATGTTGTAAGAGGCCTTTTGAGCCCATTTGAGGGAGGATTTTGGTGAGGTATTTTGCATCTTATCATGGAGATCATGTACAATAGATGCATAGTTATTTTGTAACAGATTGTAATCATCTTGTTGATGTAAGGGAGCATTCATAGAAGAGAAATAATGCGGTCACCACTGAAAGCGGGACCCAGAGACGTAGCCACAACTTGGTGAACTTCATTATCAAAATTTCAATGTCTCTATTTATCTCTTGTTGTTGTTCTTCCTTATTTAATTTTTGCACTTAATAAATGTTAATTCCACATAATGATTATGATTTTATGTGTTTTTCATTCTTATCGATCCGGTGCATAAGATGCATAAAGTTAACTTGAAAAGTTTGTCAGTAAAACCTCTCATTTTTAGATCAAGTTTAAGGTATCATAGATTTTTGTTTTGAAGGTTTGAAAGGAATTGCAAGCATTGGATGCTCACCATATCCAAACAAAATCGAGGATAAGGCCAACTTGAGAATTTTGATCCAAAGATTCAAAGGGGTCCTCGTAAACAAGAGATGGATTCACCGAGGAAGATAGGTCCTTATGCATCTGAAAACAATTTATTCGATGTTTTTCAATTGATGAAATCCATGTTATAGGATCTTTACCATGAAAGAGGACAACGAAGAATTCCAAAGGTTGAAGAAGTTGAATCTTCAGTAAGAGAAGAAGGAGGAGTTGAAGGTGGTGGACCTTCAGAACCTTGCTCCCCTTCATCCTCTTCATATACAAGTGAAGCAAGTGTGCATTCCTCCAAGGATAAGCAACCTAAAAAAACTCATCATTCTTCTGATAAGCCTTTATTAAAGATTGATGTAAAATTTAAATTACCCACTTATGATGGTGAATTAAATGCAGAAAATCTAGATAATTGTGTTAGACAACTTGAAGTATATTGTAGGATACAAAGGATTGTTGATGATGAAACAATGATTCAACTTGCTATTCTAAAGTTGGGAGGCACAACTCTCATATGGTGGGAAAGAAAAACTAAAAGTGGTAAAATAATCTCTTCCTGGAATGATTTTGTTACTTCATTGAAGAAACAATTTTATCCATTAGCATACATGGAACAGGAAATGATGAATTGGAAAAGTTTAAGGAAAGTAAAGGTGAAAGTGTACAAGAGTATACTCGAGAATTTCGTAAGAAAGCATTGATAATGAGTATTCCTTTATATACATAGGAGACACTTATAAAATATATCGGTGGTCTGCATTCTTATCTCAAGCATACTATTCTTATGTTAAATCCTTCTAACTTTGATGAAGTATGTGTACAATCCATTCACATTGAATCAAGTAAAAGGAATGTTAGTGATAGTGTTTCTACATATGCCTTACAAGGAAAGGATTCAAAGAAAACAAAAGATAAAGAGAAGAAGACAACCGCATCAAAAGAGGAAAAGCCTGCTTGCAAGAATTGCAAGAAGGAGGCCCATGATGAAGATGATTGTTGGATATTACATCCCGAGTTGAAGCCAAAGAAGTATTCCAATGAAGGGAGAAAGAAGACCATAGTTGAAAAAGTTCAAGTGGATCTGGGATCAGACTCCGATGATCAAACTAAAAATGTATCTATGGGAATCCAAGGTATAAATTCTATTGCAAGTACTAGTTTCTCCTCTAATTCAGATATTGTAAATGATGAGTGTGAAAGGAGTGAAATTTTACACATAAGTTTCATAACAAATAATGTTAAAGTTGATACTCTTCTAGACAGTGGATCACAAGCCAATCTAATCAGTGAAAAGGTTGTAAATAATTTGGGACTTGAAACTAAGCCACATACTAGACCATATCCATTGGGATGGATATGTGGTGATAATAATTTTCAAGTAACCAAGCAATGTAAAATTAAGTTTGCAATCACTTCTAAGTATGTTGATGAAGTAGAGCTTGATATAGTACCACTGGACATATGTGGAATTGTCTTGGGAGGCCCATACCTTTATGATACAAAATCCATATTCTAGAGGGAGGAAAATGAATTTTTCTTCAAGAAAGATGGGAAATAGTACATTGTTCATGCTCTTTCATGAACAACACCAACAAGAAGAAAAATATTTTTTAGTTTTCATGCGACGAGCATGAAAGAGTTTAACACTTATGTCTGTAACAAATAAGAAATAAAGTAATGCTAAACATGAAATGGTTAAGTATGTTTCTCACAATCCTAAAGTGTCACAAGAAGTACAACATGAGTTTCAACTACATACTTTGGTTATTGTTCCTGTACAGAAGAGAAAGCATGATTTTTCATTCTCATTCCCATATTCAATATTGTTTTTTAGTTTGATTCTATTCAATGGTGTACGATGCTAACTGCGACAAAGAATGTAGATGTATGTGCAATAGATGGGATGATTACTTTGAGAAAAAATGCTATCTCAGTTTTCATGTTTTTTGTGGTTAGTCAGGTGATTATTGTGCAAGAAGAAAGGATGGATGATACAGGACAAGTGGGAAGGAAGTAGCCTCACTTATTACCTGAGTAAAAACAAGCTTTTGGTGGTCCAAAAGCTTCCAGTGGGGAGGCTTGATCCAAGAGGATATAAAATTCTTAAAAATCATAGTTCTAAAATGCCCATGAAATTTATACCATCGTGAAGTGCTCGTCGCAAGATTATTGGTGGCGTAAACGGTTCAAAAATCGAAGTCCGTATGTGAAAGTTATCGTGTTCTGAAATTTTACCCAAACAGGGGAAAAAAGACAAAATCAATGGGTCAAAGTCAATGGATGAAGTCAACAGTACGATTGATGACATCAGCATGAAATCAAGATAAAGTCACCATGCTGACATGGTAGCACCAGAGCATCAAAAGTGTTAGGCATTGTTATCATTTTTAGGCTGAGTTGGCACGGTACGGATTTTGACACATGGGTTGTATGGACACTCACATTGAAGTACGTATGATGATGTGGTCCAATGATAGGTTGACGCATGAAATTATGGATTTTAACTATACAGGCTAACCAAGCAGTGGTGTGGCCTAATGAAAGGTTAACGCATGGTCGTACGGTGCTAAATCTACAGGATGACAGGGTAGTGACGTGGAATTCCACTAGAAAATTGACTTTGTGTATGAAGATGAATCACAGGGTTACACATGGCCCAATCATAGGGTTCCAGGTGGCACCCCAGATAAGGCCAATGAGGGTCAGTCCAAAATTTTCCACCTCCAGCGGAATCGAACCTGTGACATATTCTATGGCCAACGAACAACACCAATGTACTAACCACCTAGACTACCATGTTACTTATTTAAACAAGTGGAAAAAATGTTATTTAAGTTGATTTGGGTGCAATTTTTGGGATAATCCATGGTCAGCTGGGGATATCCCATTGACCAAAGAACAAACACGTGTCATCCAAACGACCAGGTGTCGAGAAGATAAGGGGCATGCACAGTTGGAGGCCTAACGCCTAAATACTTTCCTCCCCATATGACTTGGACTTGGTTGAATAGTGGTTGCATGTTCCATATATAGCCAGAGTGGGTTTTTGATCTTAGATACAATATGTTTTTAAAATATTCTGTAATATTTGCCTGATTTTTATGGTATTTTGCCATATTTTGGGGGATTTGAGCCTAAGAAAAGGCTAGATTGTTGGAGGAAGTTGGGAATTCAACCCCAAATCTTTTTCTATGTAAACCAGGCCTGTGTGCCATCAAAATATAGTGATTTTATTGCATGGATGTGGATAGAATTCTTTTAGGAGAGAGACCATTTTGTCGGCTCTCATGTTGTAAGAGGCCTTTTGATCCCATTTGAAATGGGATTTTGGTGAGGTCTTTTGCATCTGATCATGGACATCATGTACAAAAGATCCATATTTCTTTTTCAACATATTGGAAACAACTTTTTGATATAATTGATCATTCGGAGAAGAGAAATAAAGAGGTCACCATTGGAAGTGGGACCCGAATATGTAGCCACACCTTGGTGAACTCTGTTATCAAACTTATCATGTCTCTATTTCTCTCTTTCTGTTGTTCTTCCTTATTTAATTTCTGCACTTAATAACTGTTAATTCTACATAATAATTATGAGTTTATGTCTTTTTCATTCTTATCGATCTAGTGCATAAGATGCATAAACTTAACTTGCAAAGTTTGTTAGTAAAACCTCTCATTTTCAGATAATTATGTTAGCTAGGAGGTTGGCTATTTTCTTAATTATAGATGATTAGAATATTTTTAGTGATCGAGTTGTTGAAACAACCAAGGCTCAATCAAGCTTAAATCTATGTAATTGTATTTATAAAAGGGTTGGTTAGATGTAAGAGGAGGAACCACTGGTTCTGAAGGTGTTTTTAAACTTGAATAGAAATACTAAAGAGCGACTAGACTCTCTTTCAGATCCTTGTGTGTATATTTCCAGTTATTCTAAGGTTGAGTGATCTCTGTTTATAAAATTCTAGTTTGAGTCATGTGGTATTAATCTATGGATCCATGATAGAATAAGAGAATTCATTCAAAGTTTTGGTAGTTAGATTCATGAATCAATCAAGAGAGATGGAGTTGAGCTTTGCATAGGGGGAGTGATCGTCACAGAAGGGAGAACATAAACCGTTTGTCTATCAGATTGAACAACACCAACTATTTGATCTATTGAAGGGAGTGGTCAATGATTAGATCAAGGCATGACCATTGGATGCACATGCATTAGATCAAGGGTAGGGATTGATTACGGAGTGCGAAGGGAGGATTAAACATCGCATTGATTCCACTTCCACAATTGGTTAGGACTGTCAGATCTCCCCGGGAGATCGACAGTTGTGGTTGATCCACCAACAATCGTACAACTTCAATTGCAGAGTTCGATTGATGGGATAAACCACGAGTAAATGGGATCCCAACAATCCATGGAGAGTGATGATCCCCGTCCACTAGTTGATCTAACGACTGGTAAGGTCTGTGGGGTTTTAGATGTGATCGTGTTTGATTCTAACCAGATAGAGAGGGAGTTGGGTCGGATTCCATACATGAATTTCATCATGAATAAGAGGAAAACAATGGATACCAACAAAAAAACATTCAACCAAATAACTTAAGTCATGGAAGTAGCTCGAGCATTGACAACGGTTCTGGGGAAGAATGATGATCAATATATTTGGATATCAATGAAATTTGTTGTATTTTTTTAAATAATTTTCTGTGAAAATAAGACATTTTTTTAGTGTAATGGACATAGTGTCCCAATTGAAATACAAGGGGTTACCAATAAGTGTCGACCAATTTTATATGAAAAATAGCCTATTATTCATATATAATAAAACATGTTTTATTTTATTCTATTGTGTTGTCCAATGTTCTTTTGAAATGCTACATCGTTGATTAAATATATGTATGATTAAATATTATAACAAAGATATGTGAAATCTGATGATATAACAAATCAAGCCAAATTGGTCTGAATGGAGAGATGTGAATTAGTCTGGGAGGGTTATGTTGGATTGTGACATTGTTCAAATTAAATGTCTCATTGTGAAATTCATATAGGTTTACATATGTCAAGTTGCTACTTTTGTTAAATTTTATGTCATATTCATTAAAGGTTGAACTATGCACATTTCATTTTATTATTTAGATTGAGTTAAAATTTATAAAAATATAGTTTTATGGTTAAATAATTAGATTTTTTTAAAAGGAAAAATCCATTGAAAGTACCTGATATGGATTGACCTTTTCTGGTATGTATAGATGCATCCAATGAAGGATTGGGAGCTATTATTTCCAAGTATGGTGGAGTGGTATCATACACCTTTAGGAAGTTAAAACCTCATGAACAAGACTATGAAACTAATGACATGGAGTTGGCATCAATAGTCCATGCTTTGAGATTATGGAGGTACTATCTAGCGAGCCAAATATTTGAGTTAAAAACTTATCAGAGTGGGTTACAATATATTTTTTCACAAAAATATCTAAATACAAGACAAAGGAGTTTAGAGACTCTAAGTGAGTATGAATTGCACATAACATATGTCAAGCATACTCTAAACAAGGTTGCTAATGAACTTACTCAGATACCTTGTATTTACTCTATAATTCCCTCGAATGTGTATTTAATGGATTGTGTTCTCAGTTCTTAGAAAAATAATAGTTGGTGTCAAGAAGTGGAAGATTTAATTATTGGAAAATGAGCATGTATAGGCATGATTGAAGGATACGTTTGTGATGAGGATGGACTAATAATATTTTTTAGAAGGGATTTTGTACCAAAAGGCGAAGGCCTTCATGAACCAATCTTGAGGGAATCTCTTCATTATTTATATTCCTCCCATCCAATTGTAAAGAAAATATATGTTGATTTGAACACTAATTTCTTTTGGTCAAGCATGAAAAAACATGTGGCTCTGTGTGTGGCCAAGTGTTTAGAATTCCATATTGTTAATGAAAGGAATTTCCATCCTACCATCTTGTTATATCCTCATGACATTCCTCAAACAAAATGGGAAGTCATATTTATGTATTTCATAGTGGAGTTCAGTCAATATTTACCATCCATTCCAATAAAACACAAACATGTGAGAATTTTAATGGGACTTGGTTAAGACTTGGAACTACTCTATGTGGGATCCCTTCACCTGAAATCACAAAACCTTGTGACTCTTTCCAGATAATTAATACATGTAATTTAATAATTCAAACACAAAGGATGGAAATACCACATGATCTTGTCTTTAATTATATCATTGAAGGAATACAATTATACAGAAAATCTCACTCCTTCATGGTCTCTTGGACCTCTGCAATCCACCCTTTCACACGAAATCTAATAGAATCTCTTACTCTGTCTCTCTCTATAACCTTCTAACTCTTAAAAAATATTCAATATATCTTGATCCCTCAGATAGCTCATATCCTGAAAAAATATTGACTTATCTAAACAAAATCAAAACTAGAAACTATTCATAAACTCTAGTAACAACTCGACACCTAGTAAACAAACTCAACCAAAATGCCTTCTAAAGAAAATTTGAATTGTTACAAACTTAAATAATAAATTAGGGAACTAACTCCCTCGGTAAATGTAGTTTTGACTTATGAGGTCAATTCTAGAACTTGTTGTCAGATGCTCTTGCATCAAACACCCAAGGTAAAAATAATTCATGGACTCCTCTTCATGAGTCTTCCAATTGTTTTGGCTATAATACTTATTTGATTATATCTTACATATGGTTGTATAAAAAAATTTAATTACAGGTGCATTTATTTTTTCTTATCGTCCTCCTGGATTCCAAACTTTGTGTTGTTGTTGTCCACTTGCATGACTATCTTATTGTTTCATTTTTGTCATATACATCCTTATAGGATCCCAAAATTTTATTTTCCATAGTGAAACTTCCTTTTTTCTTCTTCCATCATTGATCAACAGTTCATTGTTGGTGATCTTCCTCTTAGATACCTTCCTTACTAACTCTGATACTTTCACTTTTACTTGCTACTGACTTCTTCCCTTTTGACACTTTAATTCTATATGATTCCTCTTCTTGTATATTATTAATTCTTTTAATAACATTGTTAGCTTGCAACACTTATTACAATCACTGGTCAATACTCCAAAACCATTGATTTTTTTCTCCATGCATCTCTCACTAGATCCTTGGTCTTGTACCTCACTATATTTTTTGATCTCTGATCCCATCATCAACATCATATTATGCCTACAAATAAATTTCCTCATATCATCTTTTGCATTAATCTATAATTCCTTAACTTGTTGATCATGAGAGGTTATAAAATATATCTCTTTTGTTGCCTTCATTGACCACTTTTCCATTTTTTTAAATGGAATGTTCTTATCTTAAAAAATTATTAATTCCTTGCCTGGTATGAGGATATAGAACCATTCACTTATATTTTGACTCTCTGTTGCACAATGTTTTGCTTGAACTGATGAACTCAGCCAATAGGTTCTTATATCTATGTTGTACTCATATGCATTAGTTTCCCAGGAAATTTCTTGATCTTGGAGTCTTTATTGTTTTCATGACAAAAATATTTCATGCTCCGCAACTTCACATCTTCTACAATCCTCTTTTTCCTCAACAATACCTTGTGTAAGATTTAAAAAAACTCTTCCTTATCCACTCCAATCTTCTGAGACATCTTGTTTCCTTATCCCATATTATTGTTCCTGTAAGAAAGGATGACTATATCCATCTTTAAGTATTCTATGTTTGTATATATATGAAAAAACAAACATGTTTCTAAGATCATTTTGTCCTTCATCCTGTAAAATACACTCTACAATTATAAAGTTAAAATATGGAATCATATTGTATTCTGCATTTATCTTCCCATTCATTATTTATAAATATATATTTTGGTTCGAATCATGTTGATGTATACATGACATAATGGTTGTGTCATGTATCTCTCCTACTCCATACTATCTTTTCTTGGAAAACTTTGTCTTATCTTCTTTTTTCTTAGAATATTGGTTAAATTCTAAAACCTCTTCCTTGATTTTCTCTTTATCTTTCCTCCCCTGCACCAACATTTTGAGTTTTATTTTCATTTCCACTCTCTTTCTCTCTATTTCTCCATCTCGTTGGCTTATACTATTGTCAATTCCTGGATTGTTTCTAATAACAATTATGAACTCTTTAATTGTTATTATCTGCTCATGTTCATTAAATGAAATCTAAAATATATATATTACCTCATCCTTTGTTGTCCTGGTTTCACCATCTTCTCACAATTCATTATTTTTTGTTGCAAATGTATGGCTTATTTATTTATTTGTACATTTGTCATATGATATTTTTTTTTCCTTTATCATCTATTGATCATAATTTTCATCATTGTCTTCTTCACTACTCATACAAACAACTTTCTGTTCCTCGGGCCTCTGTGGTGAATATTCCTCTTCAACTTCAAGGAATTTATCTTTGTCTTCTTGGATTATCTGGTCCATAGTGTCCTCTGGACTATATGAAATATATTGAGCTGAGTTCTCCTTATCAGATTCCTCCTTGTCATATTTTCATTATTCTGATTAACATTCATGAATATGCACGACATGAATCTTCCTTTATTTTCCAAATTCCCTATGTCCTTAAACTTTAAAAAAATTATTTCAAATATATTCAGGTAAACATTTAGAAAAAGAAAATATAACCAAACCATTATACCTATGAGTTTACTTCTCTCTTCATAATCTTGTAGAGTTTCAATATGAACTCCTCGGTCTCTTGCAGTTTCCCAACTCTCCTTGATGTCTATTTGAGGTTCATTAACTTCTTTATTATTGTACTCATGAAACAATATTGGACTTCTTTCTTCTATGGAAGTTCCTTGATATTGTCTATATTTAGAAGATTCTATCCTATGTTGTTTTTCAAAAGCATAACTTTGTTCTTCTTGCATTTCTTCTTCCTTTTTAATTCCTTTCTTTTGTTCATCTTCATTCTCTTCAGTACCTGGAAATACATACTCACACAAACAATTAGTTTGAATTTCATGATACTCTTGTTCCTCACTTGATGTTACTACCATCCCTTCTATGTGTTGATCTAATCAAAACATCATCTCATCGTCATCCTCTCCTAGGATTCATCCTTGATCAGGTTCACAATAGTGAACTTCTACCTCACACTCATCTATCTTGAGTGATTCTACCTTCTTCAAACAATATTTCAACTTGTGTCTCTAATCTCTTACAATCAATTATTTAATAGGCCCTCTAGCCTTATTTTTCATTATCCAACCACATCTTTGGGTTTCTTCAGATTCTTGTAGCAAATGTTCCACATAATTTTGCCAGGCCTTTCAATCATTTCCCTATTAAATTATTCATCACTCATTCTCTACTTTCCATCTGCTCTGGCATATTATTTCTTCTTAATGTGGCCTTTATTTGAATCACTCTCATGATTATCAATAGTCATCTTCATCTTTCATTTTGTGATATTTTCCATGCCCACCATGAGTTGCAACCAAGCTTACTAATTGTAACAAGTATCCTTACCTTTCTACTCTATACCTCATAAATATTCTCTCGATGTTGACCTTATGAAATCACTCATGATTTCCTATAGAACCTCATGAGAATCCTCTTCTCCTCACTTGTCTCTCTACACACTACTCACACTTTCCTCAGAAATTCCATTGTTCTCCACTTTCCAATATCAGTTGGAAAAAATCTAGAACACCCCTTGTTGTAAGGATCTATCTGTGAAAAGCTTATTTTGTGAGACCTTTTCATTGTTACAACCTTCTTGTTGTAATCCTCTCCTATAATATCTCTTTGATGCTACTTACAATCAATACTTGAAATATCTATTTCAAAATCTTGTCCCATCTTTCCTTTTCGACCTTGCTCCTTTGGCTAGAATCAAAGTTCTGTGTCAAATATTCTTTTCCACTTTTATCAGTCCAAATCAATTTGAAAAGGTAAAAACCATATTAAATGTTAGATCTGACCACATCTGCATTTCCAAAAATTCTTTTCTTCAACCCCTACAGGTTTCTTTATTGTATCCATTCTTTCTATTGCACTTGTGGTTCTTTGATGATTTTAATTCTGTAACATCCCGCTCTGCCGCATTTACCAAACTTATTCTTTGAGGACACTTGCTCGCAAGTGATCTGGATTTTTATGATGATAAAAAATTTTCCTTCATTATGATGCGTCAAGTTATATGACATGATGTTTTACTACATTGGTGTAGACAGGTGCTGCTGACTCAGTTTCATTGAGTGTGCACGGTTTCGGACCTTGAGGATGCAGAGGCATCGGTGGAACTCCCTTGGACTCCGGATTGAGTCAGGGAGTGGGCTATTGGGTCATTTCATTTATGGTGATATTGTTTTGTTTTGATGATATGGTATTGATTTTATGATATGTTGTTGACATGATATGACATGATGGTTGATGATGCAGGCTGACAATAGATTGCCGACCAGACTCACATATGGAGTAAAGGGGCCACACACGAGATCCAGAGAGATTGATGGAGAGGTGTGACAGTAGCCCTGCCACAGCCTATTACCACTCTCGCCGTGGCTCAAGCTGTAGGTTAACGATTACCTAGTTCGATAGGATCCACGATGTCGTGAGGGCAGACTGCGACAGTTGCTCACGATGATTCTAAGGGGCGCGCAATAAGGTGGGGGCCTTGTTCCTTAGAACCCTTAGTCTCCCACAATTTCACCTGGCAGAGTGTTGACTCCAGGGGTTATAGAGTCTACCAATCCGTCAAGTCAGCGAGTGGCACCCTTGGAGCACGTGGTGCATCCTGAAGGGCACGTCACGCAAAGAAATGCAAGACAGCGAGTGGCACCCTTGGAGCACGTTGTGCATCCTGAAGGGCACGTCGCGCAACGGAAGCAAATGAGGCGAGTGGCACCCTTGGAGCACGTAGTGCGTCCTGAAGGGCACGTCGCATGGATGATGATGAGGAGACAACTTAAATGACCTAAGATCTTAACGCCTGATAAAATTCTTAAAATGACTCCCCTAATTAAATTGTCGCCCTGTTCAAATCAAAACCTAAATTAAAACATCTCCAAGTTATATTTGACAATCCCTAAGAAAAGATTCTACAAAAATAAACTTAGGGCGTAAACTAAAACCTTCCTAGGTGTTAATTAAAGTCTTCTTAAAAGTAAAGGGGGTAAAATAATGAGGGAATTAATTTAAGTGAAACCCATGGCCTTTAAATGATAAAGAAGGAATAAAATTTATTAAAG
>JZKD02S2040024.1:183147-201872 GCA_000966675.3 Picea glauca | reverse complement strand
TTATAATATAACGTATAAATATACTTAATAAATAAGTAGTTACTTATTATCCAAGGGACGCATCCCTTCATGGATGGTCACCATATGTTATATATATAGGGAACTCTCATCATTGTAATAATATATCAATCTATTATAATCATTTTGTCTTAGCATTTTCTATTATACTCATGTCTCTGTGCATGGTTATTCTTCTTGTGATCTTGATTATTATTGATGCTAGTGTTCATGGTTTATTCTTCATTTCATGTAAATTTGTAAAGAAATCGAATGTAATTGAACTATTATGTGTGTGATCCTTTCGCTCGCAATCACAAAAGCTTGTAATTATGTCCATATAATTTATATATGTAATTTAGTCATTCAAAAAAAACTAATGAAAATATCACACAATCTGGTCTTTCATTATATCATTGAGTGAATAAAATTATACAGGATGGATCACTCCTTCATGGTCTCTTATACCTCTGCAAACCACCCTTTCACACTCAATCTCACACACTCACTTACTCTCTCTCTCTCTCTCTAACCTTATAACTCTTAAAAAACACTCAATATATCTCAAGCCCTCGGATAGCTCATATCCTAACACAATCCCGAGTTATATAAACAAAATCCAAATATGGAAATTGTTCCTAAACTTTGGTAACAAATCAACACCTAGAAAACAAACTCAACCAAAATGTCTTCTAGAGATTATTCAAATTATTACAAACTTAAATAAGAAATTAAGGAACGAACTCCCTTGATAAATGTGGTTTCGACCTATGAGGTAAATTCTAGAACGTGTTGTCACATGATCCTACATCACCATGAGACACTAACATGACATATTGATACAAAATGAGATAAGAAAACTAAAAATCAATTGAATGTTCATAACCCAAAAAATTAACACTACATACCTAATCACCTTTTCTTTATAGTAAAAAAAAAAATACAAAATGGGAGGTGGTTATCCTGGTAGATTCATCCCTTTATTTTAATAAATTTATAGCTACCTATTAATTATCCATCATTACTCATCATGATTATTCTCTATGTCTTCAATATTATTATTCTCCACTCTACGTCTCTCATATTTTGTATCATTCCCTACATATTTCAATGGATAATGTCCCTAGTGCCCTATTAGTTTAATAAAGGTGTGATACAACTTTCACTTCAACCTAGATGGCATAATGGTCTAGACGCACATAGTTGAGTGGTGCAACTAAAGGAATTTCCATTGAATTATTTTAAGACATATAAAATAAAGTTGGGACACAATCACCATCATTGAAGACTATCATTTGATGGGATGTTATTTCTTCATTTGGTGGAGGATTGTAGGTTTGGTAGTCATTGGAAATTATCTCAATGATCTTACCAACATCTATACATTGGAAAATCATCACAACATTTGGTGGTGCATGGTCTAGGCCCTCCACCACCACCACGTTTCTATTCGTAGTTCATTTTAGTAGCTTTTCCAATAAGAGTGGAAGCATAATGGAATTAATTGAAAATTTTGATTCCTTTGGTATCTCAAGGATAAAATTCTACAATATCATTTGATTTTTCTACCACATAGATGTTGTTAGATTTGGAAATATCTCAACATATGTGTGATTCTATGATTCTCCAATTCTCAAGGTAAAGAAATATATACTACCACATCAAATAACACCCAAAGTCTATAGTGATCCACAATAAGAAGATAATGTAAAGGTAGTTTTCATAGTCATACAAAGCTTTAATAAAAAAATATTACATATTCTAAAATCTTTTTGGTTTTCTTATATTTCATCTTCTTACCCCATATTCAAATAAGTTATGTAAATACCTCTAATTGTCCCTTGAAGTAAATAAATTATTGTTTTTCAAGATATGGATTTCCACTAACACATCATCACACACCATCATTATCTTGTACTCCCCCATATATAAGAAAAAGTCAACATTTCACGAAGTTTTGGATTTTTTTGTAACATCCTTCTCTTCCTTCTCTTGCGCACACCTGATCTGACTTATTCTTTGAGGACACTTGCGTGCAAGTGATCTGATTCATTATATGATTGTCTGATTCGCTTATGGATTCTGATGATGATATTGTGGATTATGATGTTATGTTATGTTATTATGTATAGGTAGGTTATATTGACTAGTTTCTCCTAAGTGTGCAGGACTCTTGATAGATTGAGGATGTCGATGGCATCGATGGACCTCCTTGGAATATAGATCGAGTCAAGGAGTGGACTATATATGGTTTGAGTATTTATGTTATTGTATATGTGACATATGATTGGGTATATTATGATGTTTTTTATGGATCGTTGACATGTTTCATTGATGGATGCAGGATGACAATTTCTTGCTAATAAGGCACACATTAGGAGTAAATGGGTTGTTGTAACAAATATTGAAATTTTGGCTTTCGGCCACTTAGGAGAATGAATGGAAGCATTAGTAGTGGAACGACCACATACACTGAGCATTAAGCCACATGGAGAAAAAGCTCACGAGTCCAGGTTTTTTTCCGTTGGGGATTTGGTTGACGTAGATATCCTAATAACTACATCCCCGATCCCCAAATTCACTAAAGTATTAAAGGATAAGTCGGCTTAATTAAAGAATAAGAAATATTAATGTTGACAAGTCTCATCGGGATTTCGCGACTCAAGCTGCCTTCGTGCTTTAAGTTTCAAGTTTGCGATTTTTGAAATTCCAAAAGCATGTGTTTTAATTGTGATTAATCACAAAGCTAAGAGTGTTTTAACTTTTAATCAATCCCATCGCAATTTCGCGATTCAGGATTTCTCGCATCAAGTGTTATCGAAGTCCCGACACTTAAATCCATGAAAGGTTAAAGATTAATTGCTAATCGTGATTAATTAAGAGATTACGACAAATGATTATCGCCTAATTAATCCCATCGTGATTTCGTGATTCAGGATTCCTTGAATTTCATAACTCTTGAAGACATCATACCCAAAACCCTGAAACCCAAAAACCCGAAATTGGGACTCCAGTCACATGCAAAAAACGACGTTGGGAAAAAAAAAACATTTTTCTCATCCTTGGGGAGGCCATTTTCCGCGTTCGAATAGTCGATTGACATATAAAGATCCTAATATTTCTAGTGGTTTCTTCATAATTTCATTTGGAGCTTGTGAAGGCAGTAAAAATTCCCCCGCAAGATGAGGTTCGTTTTCAGAAATGTGGCATTTTTTACTATGCTGAGTCATCATTTTCAAATGATGATTGTGTGCGAATGGAGGATCATTTTGAGAAACGGTCGAAGTTTTTTGTGACTAACATATCGAATATAAAAAGTGTCTCTCATTTTTCCTACAGGTGTCATAGATTGGGAGAATCAAATCCATCTTCGAGCCCTAATTTTGAGATCTCATATTTTCCTGTTTTGTCACATGTTTGTAAAATGAAGATATGAGGCAAATGAAAACGGATCTCAAGAAACTGAGAGAGTTTTTTTATCAGAATAAAAAGATGCACAAAATCCTCTTTATGTTTATACAAATATGTCACTATTCGAGAGATATAGATCCATAACCGTGGCCCTATTTTTCGGTAGTTTGGCCCATTTTCTATGGCAGAAAGTTTTAAGAATTGGTTGTAATTGTTGTTATCTTTTAGATTAGAGAGGATTTATACCTCAATACATATATGAGGAATATTTGTAAAAGAGTGGGGAGAGGAGTAGAACTCCTAGGCTGTAGCACTTGTTATCATGTTTAATAAAAGAGTGAAGAGCATTTTCGATCTATATAAGAGATTCTTGTGATTTTGTTTGCAGAGAATCTCTTATTGCTTCGTTTTCACATCATTTCACTTGGTTTTATTTCCATTTGCTTTCCGATTTGTAACTTTGTTTGTAATGGAATTCATCTGTTTCTTAGATGCTCTATTTCTGGACAAGTTATAGGTTGTTTCTTGCAGAGATATGAAGGTTCGGAATTCATCCTTGCTAGATGCTCTATCCCAACTATCTCTTTCCACTGATTTATGCTTGGAATTCACTCATTGCTAAGTCATCCTTGCGTTTTGATATGTTTTCTCTTTATTATGTTGCCATACTTTTATAAATTTGTCCCTCTGTAATCAACTTCTATCTCGCCTCTGCTCCATTAATTTCCATTTCCAAAACACTCTTATTACTTGCTTGATCATTTGACTCCATGCTCAATGGACTGATTTCCGATCCAACCCATCAACCCTAAAAGCCCAAAACTTTTTGTTACCCACAGATCTGCCCATTATTAAGCCTATTGAATATCCTGTTGTGACATATTTTCGAGAGATCCCTCTTGGGTTGGAAGGGGAAGTCTCCAATCAAAAGTGGTTCGAGGTTATCTCAGAATTTATTTGCATGCAACCCAAGTCAAGTCCGAGTGAAAAAATTTATTTCATTTAAAATGTGTTAAGGCTTGGCTCTATTACAACCTAGAACCAACTGTTGCGACAACATTTTATGGCGCCATTGTCAGGGATAGAGGAAAGAAGTTATCTTCCCTGGGATACGACAAAAAATTTAGATCTATTTCTTGATGGTGAACAAGGGATAGGCATTCAATTGGTTGTGATCATTCACCTGGCGACTCCTTAGTTCGAAGACTCTACATGATTCATTGGCAACTCCACTGGTCTCAAAATGTCATATTCATTCACCGCTCAGATTGCTGCAAGGTTTTCTCCTCTAGACTTTGAAAATGTTTATGGTTTTCCAAAAACTGTTCCAGACATTAAAGTTTGTTAAGATGTCCTTCCTAAATTTGGAGAATATGTGGACGACAATCCCGCCCAACACTTGTTTGAATTTCACAAGCTCATGGATGAATTAAATATGCATCATGAAGATGTCCTCATGAAATTGTTTATGTTTTTGTTGGAAAGAGATGCTAGACTCTGGTATAAATCTTTACCTCATTCCAGTATTCCTTCATTGAAATATTTTCACATACTTTTTCATTAGCATTGTAAAAGAATCTATTCAGCTGAAATAATTTTTCAAGATTGTTGTAATATAGAATTTATAAGACAAACAGATCACACACATCTTCTTGAAGAGGAGGAAGGAATATCTGAAATTTCTCAAGTCGATGAAGATAATCAGTATGAAGAAGAGTTGGCTGATAAAAAAGTAGGATATGATAGCTCTTGTGATCACATTCAAGAAGAAGATATTTAGCATCATGGTCAACATGCAGAAAGGAACAAAAAGAATAATTGCTTGATCCAGAAATTGCATAGACCACCTCCTCCTTGAATATAAGAATAGATAGATCTGCTCCTGAAAAGTCATGTTGCAACCCCTGCTTACATAGATCTGTAGAATTCACATAGTCTTGAACATGTGAGTGAAACGTCTTCTATTACTAAAAATGAAAATCTAAGTTTAAATCATGACAACCATGGAACTTTAGAGGAAGTTAGTAAACCAATTTATGATGATGATTTCCAGCCAGAGGATCATCTTGTAGACACTCTTTTGTTTCATGAAGAAGATAGGGTTGTCATGTTTAGTAACCTTGAAGAATGTTTGTTGTTCGAAGATACTTTAGACTATGATTTGGAGGAGTGTGGAACTGAGATAGATAGCTTCACAATTGATATTCCTAGCATTTGTCTGACTAATGACACTCTTGAGTTATCTGATGAACCTGTTTATGATAAATATATAGAATAACAAGAAGAGTAGATTTATTTTTCATCACACACGAAAATTTACAACAGTCCTCCTTTTTTTGATGAATGTGGTGAAAGTGTTTCTGAAGATGATGAGCAATAAGAAACTTTGGTTCAATAGGTAAGCAATCAACAACATCATGAAAGAGATCAACCTATGTATGACAACTACCAAGAAAATCTTTGGAAAGTAGGTGAAGGAAATAAGGAGGGGTAACTGAAACAATTGATCTCTCCTCCCTGTTAAGAAACCATTGAGAGACAAACCAGTAAGTTTCAATGCAACATTTTTGCACCAGTGGAGGAAAAAATCAGCAGTGGAAAAAGTGCACAAAAACATTTTAGACAGCTTGCCCAACATGAGGAAGTATGGATTAATTGTGAAAGTGGTATATCTCTTCCCTTCTATGATCCAGTAGCAATTTATATGGAGTCAAAATGGGGGACTGAATTTTTTATTTCCAACTTCTTGAAGTCTGAATTTCAAAACTATAAGGACCTGCTCCTAGGGCATGTTTTGAAATTTGCAGTTTCTCCTATCATCCTTTTGCTCAAATATGGAAGTATAATTAATTTTGTTAGTCGGATACTCGCTTGGTTGATTTGGAAGTTTTCTTATACTTGAAAAAAGCAGTGATATCATTTAGAGTAGGTGATGTATATAAATAAGTTCGACTTTGAGCACTAGAGTACAACAATGGTTTTAAATATGTTTTCGGTTTAGTTTGGAATCCAGTATGGTTTTGTTTAAATCATTATGAATCCATAGCCCAATGAATGCATAAGTGTTTTTTTGTTTCGGAAAGGTGCAAGTAAAGGGACAGAGTTCAGAGTTTGATAAGGATGATTTCAGGTCGCCCAATGGATGAAGGCACATGGTATACTATTCTTGGTGCTTTGTAGGAAAGCATCGTCCCTAGATGGAGCCTCTGTTGTAAAAAATATTGAAATTTTGGGTTTCGGTCACTTAGGAGAATGAATGAAAGAATTGGCAGTGGAACGACCGCATACACCGAGCATTAAGCCACATGGAGAAAAATCTCACGAGTCCAGGTTTTTTGTCGTCAGGGATTTGGCTGATGCAAATATCCTAATAAATACAACCCAGATCCATGAATTTACTAAAGTATTAAAGGATAAGCTGGGTTAATTAAAGAATACGAAAGATTAATGTTAACAAGTCTCATCGGAATTTCACGACTCAAGCTGTCTTCGTGCTTTAAGTTTCAAGTTTGCGATTTCCGAAACCCTGGAATCATGGGTTTTAATTGTTTTTAATCACAAAGATAAGAGTGTTTTAACTTTTAATAAATCCCATCGCAATTTCGCGATTCGGGATTTCTCATGTCAAGTGTTATCGAAGTCCTGATACTTAAATCCATGAAAGGTTAAAGATTAATTGCTAATCATGATTAATTAAGACAAATGATTATCGCCTAATTAATCCCATCGTGATTTCACAATTTTGGATTCCTTGCATGTCATAACTCTTGAATACATGATACCCAAAACCCCGAAACTCGAAAACTCGAAATCGGGACTCCAGTCATATGCAAGAAACAACTTTGGGAAAAAAAAAAACATTTTTCTCAGCCTTGGGGAGGCCATTTTCCGCATTCGAATAGTCGATCGACATCTAAAGATCATAAGATTTCTAGTGGTTTCTTCAGAATTTCATTTGGATATTGTGAAGGCAATCAAAAGTCCCCTGCAAGATGAGGTTCGTTTTCAGAAATGTGGCGTTTTTTACTGTGTTGAGTCATCATTTTCAAATGATGATTCTGAGCGACGGGAGGATAATTTTGAGAAAATGTCGGAGTTTTTTGTGCCCAACACATTGAATATCAAAATATTATCTCATTTTTCCTACAGGTGTCACATATTGGGAGAATCGAATCCATCTCCGAGCCCTAATTTTTGGATCTCATATTTTCCTGTTTTGACACATGTTTGTAAAATGAAGATATGAGGAAAATGAAAATGGATCTCAGGGAAATGAGAGAGGTGTTTTATTAGAATAAACAGATACACAAAATCCTCTTTCATTTTATACACATATGTTTCTATTCGAGAGATACAGATCCGTAACCGCAGCCCTAGGTTTCAATAGTTTGGCCCATTTTCTATGGCAGAAAGTTTCAAGAATTGGTTGTAACTGTTATTATCTTTTAGATTAGAAAGGATTTCATACTCAATACATATATGATGAATATTTGTAAAAGAGAGGGGAGAGGAGTAGTACTCCTGGGTTGTATCACTTGTTATCATGTTTAATAAAAGAGTGCAGAGCATTTTTTATCTATATCAGAGATTCTTGTGATTTTGTTTGCAGAGAATGTCTTATTGCTTCATTTTCACATCATTTCACTTAGTTTTATTTATATTTGATTCCCGATTTGTAATTGTGTTTGTAATGGAATTCATTTGTTTGTGAGATGATCTATTGCTGGACAGGTTATAGGTTTTTTCTTGCAGAGATACGAAGGTTCAGAATTCATCCTTGCTATATGCTCTATCCCAACTATCTCTTTCCACTGATTTATGCTTGGAATTCACTCATTGCTAAGCATTCCTTGCATTTTGATATGTTTTCTCTTTATTTTGCTGCCATACTTTTTATAAATCCTTCCCTCTGTAATCAACTTCTATCTCACCTTTGCTCCATGGATTTCCATTGCCGAAACACTCTTATTACTTGCTTGATCATTTGACTCCATGCCCAATGGACTACTTTCCGGTCCAACCCATCAACCCTAAAAACCCAAAAATTTTTGTTACCCATAGATCTACCCACTCTTAAGCCTATTGAATATCCTGTTGTGACATATTTTCAAGAGATCCCTCTTGGGTTGGAAGGGGTAGTCTCCAATCAAAAGTGGTTCGAGGTTATCTCAGAATTTATTTGCATGCAACCCAACTCAAGTCTGAGTGACAAAATTTATTTCATTTAAAATGTGCTAAGGCTTGGCTCTGTTACAGCCTAGAACCAACTCTTGCGACAATAGGGGCCATGCACAAAAACCAGAGATATTGAGGGAGAGGTGTGGAAGCATCCCTTCCAAAGCCTACTATCACTCTCGCCATGGCTCAAACTGTAGGTTAACGATTATCTAGTTTGATATATCCATGATGTCATGAGGGAATACTGAGACAATCGCTCATGAAGATTGTAAAGGGTACACAATAATATAGGGTCCTTATTCCTTAGAGGCCCTTAGTCTCCCACAAGGTCACCTGATGGAGTTTTGACTCCAAGGGTTGGAAAACTACCAAAAACAATCAAAAGGTGAGTGGAATGATTGAATCACGTAGTGCGTCTTGAAGGGCATGTCTCATAAATGAAACATGAATAAAGGCAAGTGGCACCCTTGGATCATGTAGTGCGTCCTGAAGGGCATGTTGTGATTTTTAACACTGGTGAGTCAATGAACCTAGGTGCCTAGAAAACAATATTTTATTTTGACATGGTGAGCCTTAAAATAAAAATTTTGTATGAGTAAAGTATATTAATTATAAAATTCCCCTAAAAATTTGCTAAGCCTAGTTGAAATTAAAGCCTAGGTCTAAATAGGGTATGTGGACTAAAAATTAATTAATCAATTAATAAAAGGGGGATGAAGAAAAATCAAATTAATAATTTAATGGGAAATAATTTATCTAAGAATTAATTATTGTTTATGTGCAAAGACATGCTAATTTGGAACTTAGAAAAAAAGGGAAAATTAAAGCAAAAAAGAATGTGGAACATAGGAAGGAATCTAGTCTAGATAACTTTCCTAAATAAAACTCAACTAATCTTTAAGAAAGGCATCAATCATTAAAGGAAATTGAGGGAATACAGGGACAACAAGGAGTGATTTTAGGAACTCTTTTAGGTGGGTGAGGGAAATTGGCAAATTAATTTAATTAATTAAATGAATTTCTGGTGCAACTAAGGGATCGGGTGACAAGGGTACGGGGGACAATATTTCCTAATAAAAATTTAATAAAACTAATTTAACGCGCATTTAACAAGTGTCACTAAGAATAAATATATAAAATTAATGGCAAACGAGAGGAAGGGATGACGACTGGTATGTGTAAGGTTATGCTGTCGTATTTTTCTTGACTAGTTTTTATTATGGGAGTCGGGATACCGAGCTCGAATAGAGAGTGATAGCTCAGCCTTTCAAGGCGAGCTGGGAGATAGCTTTTCTCTGGTTAGTGTGTGTGGCCCCTTTGTGGCTGAGGAGGCCTTGGGGGGAGAATATTACCCCTAGCATTGGCTTGGAGGTACTGGTGAGGTCTTAGCCATTAGAAAGAGGGAGCGATTAGGATCACCAGAAGCTGAAGAACATCAACAACCCATCTGTCGGTTACGGTACACATTTTTTTTTTAAAGTTGCAGCTGTAAATTAGTTAGAAATTGTACATAGATTCATGTGTTGATGAAACTGTAATGGATGTATGTTATTGTTGGGAAAGTTTTCTTGAGGGGGTTAGCTGGGAATAAAATTTGATGGTTGGGCTCTTTGACTGGTGTATTTTTCAATTCTATGTGCAAAGTTTAAAACTATTTTTCTCTTAGAAAAGTGTAAAAATGATTTTGGGTTTAAAAGTTTTCTCTCTGAAAGTTTGCAACGATTTCTTTTCTCTGAGAAAGTATAAAAAATATTCCGGGTTTAAATGTTTTCTCTGTGCAAAGTTTAAAACGATTTTTCTGAGCAAAGTTGTTTGACCGAATGCTTGAGAGAAAATTATCTTCCACACAATAATTTCGTTGCCCAAGGGCTCTATGAATGTAAGGTCTCTTCCAACAAAGCCTTATAAAACATAATATAAAACATTAAATTTAATTAGAGAAGTGTTATCCTGACATCTTTACAATTCCTTATTCAGCATATAACTATTCAGAACCATTCAACATAATTAAAATTTATGAGAAGATCATAATAAATTACATAACACAGCAGAATAATGAAAATACATACCTCTAACTGATGCTATTGCTACCAACTCTGTCTTATTCTCTACCCAAAACCGTCTAACCTCCCAGCCAACTAGGAACAGAGCCTCTCCAGCTCCCTAGCTCTAGGATTCCCTAAGGACTCCTGGCCCCCGCGCCAAAAACTCCCAGCAACAGGTGCCCCCTCTATAAAAGTCCTACCACAAGCTTCTCCAGCCAAAAAAAAAAATAGTAATACAGTCTTCCAATCTCAAAATAATGCTCCCTCCAACATAATAATCTCCTTCTCCCAAGTGTTTTCCCCCTCATATCCCCCTCTCCCTTCACTACATTCTCTCTTTCATTAAGAATCACCCACCTTATCCCTCCATTCAATGCCAACCACCTTATCCCCTTTCTTTTAAATGGTTCCCTCATTCGATACGTTAAGTTTTCATTTAGTAAATTAAAATTTATTAAACTCAAATTCATTAACCAAATATTTAATCAGTTAATTAATTAATTAACTAATTATACATTAAACAATTATTAAATCAGGACAATTAATTAATTAATTAACTAACTAATTATACATTAAACAATTGTTAATTTAGGAAAATTAATTAGCTACTCAGGGTTGTTACAGTGAATTACTCCACACGTCGATTCTTTGTTATGAACATAAATATATCTCGACAATGGAACAAAGATGGATGCCCTGTCTCGCATGTTGAAACTTATAATGTTGTCCACGATGTCTGACTCCATTAAACAATAGAAGAGGCCAAGTCCGGAAAAAACTATTCCCTTTCCCTTATTCACATGTGGGTATAAATTCAAATTCTTGTCCAAGATTTTGGAAATCCTCCACGACTTGTGAGTGGAATCGAAAATTTCCACTTTGTTTCATCCAAGGATCCTAGAGAGGTGCAAAAATGCTACATTGTATCCATATTCCCCTTCCCGCAGGATGCCTATCTCCCCAGTCAAATAATATTCATTGAGCGTCATGGGTGGAAGTGTAAAGAACTTCCCTATGAGAGGATTTCCGAAATAGATGAAATGGGTGGAATTTCCTCAAAAGAAGAAGAGGCCTGCTCTTGACCCCAGGTAACAAAACGGAATAGAAACCCTAGGTACACCTTCTTTTTCCTCTATAAAGGGAAGGGATAAACGAAAGCTCTTCCAACTCCGTGTGAAGGAGGACTATGCGAAACAATTTCGATTGTACTCCACATTACCTACCAACAACATTGGGTTTTTGTTAGGAGGCGCCTCAGTCCATTGTGCAGTAATAAATTTGGTTGATGAAAACAGTGCGTTCCATTCTTTACAAACATTGTCGAATTTACAAAGATATTCCGCCGAAAACCATGGAAATGTTTATTCAATCAAATCATCTAGAAATTCACACAAATGTGAGTACTCCTCCTCTGAAATCAAAATTTTTAAAATGTGTCAGAGTTATCTCAGTGTCCCCATGCCCAAAGAATAACATTCCGCTTTTTTGTGATGGCATGCCTCGCTCCGAAATTGTGGCACTAAATCCCAACATTTTTCCCTCCTTAAATTAATGATTTTCAATTTCAGTTTACTGTTTTTTAAATGTAGGATTGGATTAATGATTTTTGTTTCCATCGTGTAACTGAAATTCATCCCCCATCAATGTATTATTTTATTGTAAAAATTTGATGACGACAAGTATTTATTAATGTGTTGATTCAATAGTACTATAATGGTCTATTATTAAATATGTTGTTTTATTGAATGATAATGCGATGTAATTTTTAATGATGGTAAGTTTTATTAATGATTGGTGATTCAATAGTATTACAATGGTATATTAATGAATCTGATTGGCTATTGAATAATAATGCTAATTATTCCATGACAATATGTTTTATTAATGATTGTTGATTCAATAATATTACGATGGTGTATTATTGATTATGATTGCTTTTGAATAATGATGATATCGTGATAATTATTGAATATGTTTATTATCCAAAGCATTTATATTAATAATGAAAAATTTCTTTAACTATAAATACACTTTTAGGGGTAACATCATACTAGAACTAGTGATGAATGCAGGCGTTAGACTTTAGACCTTGAGCAATAAATGATAGTCAAATGAATGAGTGAACTAGGTAATAAGTCCTCTTGCGCACAAAAAAATTAAAGGAAGGATGGTTGTAGACATTAAACATCTTGCATGAAATAAATCATCCTATAATGTATGTTGATTTAACAATTGCTACTTAAGCTATTAAATTTTTTTAAGTCATGATGGATTAATTATAGTTTTCTATTGCGCCTTGAATATCGATCTTGTTGGATTGAATTAAAATTGTGGATTACTTGCACCGCATAGTTGGAATTGATGTTACCTTGCTCCTTGCATTAAAGTAGATGTTGATATTGTGCCCCGAATTTAAATTAAAGTTGATTAAATTGTGCACGAATAATGCAATATATGGATGGTTATGTAATTATTTAACCTTGCACAAGGATTGATTATTGATTGATGAATGATAAAGTGGTTTATACTTGCGACCTTAGAATGATGTGCTACTTATTGGTCAATTACTTAGACTTCTTGCGCAATGGATTTACGTACTAAATGATGGTCTCATAAATTACTCTTTTAGCGCGTAATCAAATTGTATTATGATAAATGGCAACGTTTGTCACTAGGCCTTGCACCCCAAAATTAATTGTTAGATACTTTGCACCTTGGATTTAACATGGTCTATTATGTGTTATGGGAATGATTTGCATGTGCCTTAATTAATTGATGTTTAGGATTGATGGATTTATGTGATCGATGATCGTAAACTCTGTGTTTAGCTAGTTTCTTGGATTGATTGTGTTAGTGGGATGTAGAGAGCTCCTTGTTCCTCAGAACAGTTGCCAACCTTGAGACCTTAAATGGTTAAAATAAATTGGAACCTGAGCTTGAGAGTTTCTTATGTGTCTTGGAGGTCCTAACCTTGCAGGGTAGGATGGACGGGTAGACACTTATATCAATTGTCTGGTTGAATGTTGTTGTAATTTACATCCAACTTTCAATTTGTGCTAATATTATAATCTATTTATGTTATGAGTCTCTACCCTTCATTGACACATTGATTTCATTGTTATCTATTTCAATGATGAGTAGTGGATGATGTTGTTACTTGTGTTGTCATTTCATTATGATGATGGTTGATTATATGTTGTTACTAAATTGATGATGTGTCGGCTTGAGCCGTGAATTATTGTTAATGCATTAATGTTGTTCGTTAACTTATGTGATTGATGTGTGAATGATATTGCTAATTATAGTGACGTTTTAATTTCCTAATGCACCAATAAAAGAAAAAAAATCTACCTGTTGTATGCTGCTTAGTTATCGTAATGGTGGGCTATTACATATGGTATCAGAGTGGGTTCAACCCCGTGACTTGGGATCATTACGCCTTCCACTGTATGAACCCTTGATTATACGTTGTCATTAATTAATTTGAATTGTATTCATGTAGGTAATCATGGTTAGAGGAAACAGTGGAGACAGACAACATGGTGCTAGAGGAGGAGGCGCGACGCCTCCTATAACATCCACGCCATAGGGTTTTAACCCCTAAGAATAAGAACAAGTCTTTGAACAGGAACAGATAACTGTGGGGGATGTGGTTGTGTTGATGAGGTCATTTCAAAGGATGTTAGAGGCCCTAATTATCTATTTGTATAGATATGAGGCTAGGGCATCGATACCCCCTAAGGGTCCACCGCGTGCCCCATCAAGTACTGGTAGTGTTCATCGAGAACTCAAGAAGGTCAAGCTTCCCAAGTTCTTTAGTACCATAGACGACGCAGCTGTCAAGGCATGGTTGGAGAATATGGAAATGCGCTTTTCACTTCATGGATATATATCCAACATGAAGGTACATATGGAAATATTTTAAATGAAGGGAAGCACTCTGCTATGGTGGAAAATGCTCCTTCTACAACTGAACATGGTTGTTGAAGACGTGTCATGGGAACTGTTCAAGGAGTGTTTCCAGGAGAGGTATTTGTTGGAGGAATTCATGGGGCATCATCTCAATGAGTTAAACTTCTTACGGCAGAGAGGTCATACCATGCTCGAGTATGAGGCTCGTTGCATGGAGTTTCTTAGGTACGCTCCACATTTGAACATCGAGAAGCTTAAGGACAACAAGTTTTTGTTTGGCCTTAACGTAAAAATTCATGTGAAAGTGAGGATATTAATGCCATAGACATTGCACGATGTTGTTCAAAAGGACCTCATAGCTGAGGAAGATCTCATCAACAGGGGTCAGAGCAGGACTCCTGTGAGGCTGACGGGACGGGTGAAATCTTGTGCATAGAAACATCAAACACCAACTAGACATCCATCAAGGCATCGAGCCTCACTGAGAGGATCCACATTCACAACACCACGAAAACCAACGCCTCAACAACAAACTCCCTACAAAGGACCACAACACCGGAAATAACTTCAACCGCACCAACAACAGTTCAGGCATGTTCAACAGAACAAACCAAAGTTTCAGGCTGGTGTGCCATAAACTTCTACTTTAGGGACAAGAAGTATTGGACCGAATACCAGATTCTTGAGATGTGGAGAGCCAAATTACCAACGTGATTTTCTTGTTGAGAGGGACAGAGATGTCAGGACAAACAACCCCCTATAGTAGTAGATTTGGGCAAGGCCCACTAGATTCATGCAACAGTGAATAACCGCCAGTCCGAGCACCATTCTACCATGCTCGAGATGTCACGTACCATCGCTGACCATACCTTTAGTGTTTTGATAGATCCAGGTGCTACAGAGAGTTTTATTTATGGTGCAACACTAAAAAGAATTAAGGTAAAGGTAGTTGAACATGACGAGTTTAGCTACGTAGAAATGGATTCGGGAGCTAGGTAGAAGGTTGGAGGAAAGGTTACAGGTTGTATTCTTAAGCTGGGATATTTTTTCACGAAGGCCAACCTATATGTCACAATCTTATGATCTTATGATGTCGTGATCATTATGGGATCGTTAGAATTACATGAGGAGACACTCAACTGTAAAACAAAATGGTTGATTTTGGTCAATGATGAGGGACAAAGATGTGTGATTGTAGGAAGGAACCATGCAATGAACCTCAAATTTACCATAAAAAAATAAATTCTATGACATAATTCAATTTTTGTTTAAGATTAGAATTTAAGAGAAGGTAAGATTCATTTCTATCCACATTGACATTATTACACCAGTCTAGTTTACTTCGAAGGATCCCTTTATGTCCTCTATGGTTTATTCCATTAAACAATGGTCTAATTATGAAAAATTCGAAAACTTAAAGTGTATGATCTCATGACAAGTAGAACTCTTAGAAAAAATCGCGCTAAAATTGGTTATTTATATTCTACCTCTATCTCGGATGGAAATCCTCCATCGATTCTACCAGTCCATTCCTTATAGTATTAGAGTTGTTCCTATAACAAATAATTCCTACCATGTTCCTACAGTTTTGTGGAAAAAATAGAGGTCAATCGGGTTTCAGGGATTACTAATGCCGAACATCATCACACAAAAACTCCCGAATTGCGAAAAAGTGAAAGGAAAGTGGGACTAGAACTTCAGGGTTTCGGGGTTCGAGAATTTGTGATTTCAAATGCCAAACATAGACACACCACAACTCCCAAATTCTGAAAAGTGAAAAGAATGTGGGACCAACACTTCGGGGTTTCGGGGTTCGGGGTTTTGCTATTTCAAATACCAAACATCAACACACAACAACTCTCGAATTCTGAAAGGTGAAAGGATGTGGGACCAACACTTCGGGATTTTAGGGTTCAGGGTTTCACTATTTCAAATACCAAACATCAACACACAACAAATCCCGATTTTCGAAAGGTGAAAGGATGTGGGACCAACACTTCGAGGTTTCGAGGTTCGGTGTTTCTCTATTTCAAATACCAAACATCAACACACAAAAACTCCCGAATTTCGAAAGGTGAAAGGATGTGGGGCCAACACTTCAGGGTTTCAGGGTTTGGGGTTTTTCTATTTCAAATATCAAAGATCAACATATACAACTCCCGAATTCCAAAAGGTGTGGGACCAACACTTCAGGGTTTCAGTGTTCAGGGTTTCGCTATTTCAAATACCAAACATCAACACACAACAACTCACGAATTTTGAAAGGTGAAAGGATGTGGGACCAACACTTCGGGGTTTCAGGGTTCGAGGTTTTTCTATTTCAAATACCAAACGTCAACACACAACAACTCCTGAATTCTGAAAGGTGAAAGGATGTGGGACCAACACTTCGGGGTTTCGGGGTTTGGGGTTTCTCTATTTCAAATACCAAACATCAACATACACAACTCCCAAATTTTGAAAGGTGAAAGGATGTGGGACCAACACTTCGGGGTTTCGGGGTTCGAGGTTTCGCTATTTCAAATACCAAACATCAACATACACAACTCCCGAATTCCAGAAGGTGTGGGACCAACACTTCAGGGTTTTGGGGTTCAGGGTTTCGCAATTACAAGTGCCCAAACACCAACACAACCACTTCCGAAATGCGAAAAATAAAGTCCAAATATGAATAGCCGAATTTGTACAGCCTTGGGCAAAGGAAATTTTCGTAATAAGAAAGGGTGCATCTAGGTTCCTTTACTGTTAAAGTAGTTCATATAATAGATCTATCATTGCAAATTATATAGTATAATTTTATGTTTCTATACTCTCTTGTTCGAAATACCTTTATACAGGTTAGTTCAAAGAACTGTAGGGGAAATTGGTATAATAGTCAGTCTTCCTACCTTAGCTACATATCTATCTCTACACAGTCTTTTTAATGGAAAAGAAAAAAAATGGCATAGTTTACAAAACTCAAAATGATGTTCCAGGCATTATTCATACTGCTAGATTAATGAAATTACAACATAACCTCCACTCCCAATATGCAAATCTCGACATTGATTTCACTCAGAAAACAAATAAAGAAAGAAAGAAAAAAAACCAGTGAATCTAATTTAGAGGAAATTTCTTCCAAAATTTAACCATGCATAATCCTTTCAACTATCATAAAAAATAAAAGACCCAATTCTATCTTTCATTCAGAAAAGGGTCACTCAAGATTAGATTTACCCTATGTTCTCTGTCAGTCTTTAGGCTTCATGAATTCAACCATATTTTTGTTACGCATTATTGTCTATCCAAATTAGTAGATGCATTACATCCGTGCTTGAATCATTCACCAGAGAATGGAAATTATTTCAGTTTGTATTTAATAAATACATGACATCGGATATCAAATCATTTGAACAGAAAATGGAAATCATTTCAGTTTTGATTTAACAAATACATTGCATCAAATATAAAATCATTCACACAGAGAAGAAGTAGAGAAACATATATGAACCAGATCGTGAGAAGACAAAGCAAGAAGACAAAGGGAACAACCATGTTCCTCCCAACCGTAGAATAGGACAACCAAATCACTTTCCTGATTCACCCCCTAGCCTGACCATGAATCCATGAGGGAAAACTTGGAATCTCCTCCTCCGCAAATGTCTTTCCGTTTCAGCAGACTCCTCTTGCCTCACACTCAGTCTGTAGTGTTCATAACATCAAGAGAACTCAAAATCTTTTTCCCCTCATACTTCGCAGCATCCTGCCTCCTCGCATATGCTATTTATCAATTTTTACCCAGGTCTTTTTCCCTCCTTTGGGCATTTTTGCAGCTTTCTAAATCCCTGATTTTTAGGGGCTTCCAATGGCCAAATCACTGATTTTCCACTTGTAATAATCAACCCAGAGGTAGTTCCAACATGTTCCCCACTCATGGAGTCATGGTCAGCTGATTTTAACATGGATGTTCCATTTGTCCTCCTGTAATTAATTTAAATATTCTGTTTTTATACAAGTGTCATAGTCAAATAGTTAGTTGAGTCCAATCAAATTTATGCCCAATTGTCACAATAATTAATTACAAATATCAAATTCAAAATTTGGAATTTCCATAAATGGAAAAAAAATTTCAAATTTGAATTTACTAAAAACGAAAATAAATTTCCAGCAATTTCAAAATAAAAATAAAAAAATTATATATAT
>JZKD02S2040024.1:162015-175032 GCA_000966675.3 Picea glauca | reverse complement strand
TTAGGTCTTCTTACATCCGCCTTATTCTATTTTATTGAAAGGTCTTATTAATATTGACCTTTATTACATCCGAATACATTAATCTACCTATGTGTGGGTTAGGACCTTAACAGAAAGGTAAAAGGATGTGGGACCAACACTTTGGGGTTTCGGGGTTAGGGGTTTCACTATTTCAAATACCAAACATCAACACACAACAACTCCCGAATTCCGGAAGGTGAAAGGATGTGGGACCAACACTTCGGGGTTTAGGGTTTTCCTATTTCAAATACCAAACATCAACATACACAACTCCCGAATTCTAAAAGGTGAAAGTATGTGGGACCAACACTTCAGGGTTTCAGGGTTCGGGGTTTTTCTATTTCAATTACCAAACATCAACATACACAACTCCCGAATTCTGGAAGGTGTGGGACCAACACTTTTGGGTTTCAGGTTTCGGGGTTTCGCGATTACAAGTGCCCAAACACCAACACAGAACCACTTCCGAAATGTGAAAAAGAAAGTCTAAATATGAATATCCGAATTTGTACAACCTTGGGCAAATGAAATTTCTGTAATAAGAAAGGGTGCATCCGAGTTCCTTTATTGTTAAAGTAGTTCATATAATAGATCTTTCATTGCAAATTATATAGGGTACTCTCTTGTTCGAAATACCTTTATATGGGTTAGTTCAAAGAACTGTAAGGGAAACTGGTATAATAGTCGGTCTTCCTACCTCAGCTACAAATCTATCTCCACACAGTCTATTTAATGGAAAAGAAAAAAAATGGCATAGTTTACAAAACTCAGAATGATGTTCCCAACATTATTCATACAACTAGATTAATGAAATTACAGCATAACCTCCACTCCTAATATGCAAATCTCAGCATTGATTTCACTCAGAAAACAAATAAAGAAAGAAAGAAAAGAAAATAATGAATCTAATTTAGAGGAAATTTCTTCCAGAATTTAACCATGCATAGTCCTTTCAACTATCATAAAAAATAAAAAACCCAATTCTATCGTTCGTTCAGAAAGGGATCACTCAAGATTAGATTTACCCTATTTTATCTGTCAGTCTTTAGGCTTCATGAATTCAACCAAATTTCTCCTACACATTACTGTCTATCAAAATTAGTAGATGCATTACATCCGTGATTGAATCATTCACCAGAGAATGAAAATTATTTCAGTTCGGATTTAATAAATACATGACATCGGATATCAAATCATTCGAACAAAAAATGGAAATCATTTTAGTTATGATTTAACAAATACATTGCATCAGATATAAAATCATTCAGACAAAGAAGAAGTGGAGCAACATATTTGAACCAGATCACGAGAAGAAAAAGAGAGAAGACAAAGGGAACAACCATGTTCCTCCCAACCATAGAAGAGGACAGCCAAATCACTTGCCTGATTCATCCCCTAGCCTAACCATGAATCCATGAGGGAAAACTTGGAATCTTCTCCTCCGCAAATGTCTTTCCATTTCAATAGACTCCTCTTTCCTTACACTTAGTCTGTAGTGTTCATAATAGCAAGAGAACTCAAAATATTTTTCCCCGCATACTTCGCAGTGTCCTTCCTCCTCACATATTCTATTTATCAATTTTTGCCAGGTCTTTTTCCCTCCTTTGGGGATTTTCGCATCTTTCTAAATCCCTAATTTTCAAGGGCTACCAATGGCCAAATCACTGATTTTCCACTTGTAATAATCAGCCCAGAGGTAGTTCTAACAGGTTCCCCACCGATGGAGTCATGGTCAACTGATTTTAACATGGTTGTTCCATTGTCCACCTGCAATTAATATAAATATTCTATTTATACAAGTGTCATAGTCAAATAGTTAGTTGAGTCCAATCAGATCTCTACCCAACAGTCACAATAATTAATTACAAATATAAAATTTGAAATTCGGAATTTCCATAAATGGAAAAAAATTTCCAAATTCGTATTTACTAAACACAGAAATAAATTTCCAGCAATTTCGAAATATATTTGGGGGGATGTCACAAACCAGGGATTTTCCCTAAGGTTCATCTCTTCCCTTCATATTCGAAAGAGCATGCGCAAGCGATGCAATATATATGTGATCCTTGCGTTGAATGAAAATGGTGTGGTGGAAGGACTAGAAAACCTTATGGTAGTACGAGAGTTTGCAAATGTATTCCCATAGGAGTTACTAGGATTGTCGCCTAAGAGGGAATTGAAATTTATCATCGACCTAAAATTGAGAACTTAACCGATAGCAACAACGCCTTATCGGATGTCGACCCCTAAGTTACAGGAGTTGAAAATTCAACTTAAAGAGTTGTTGGATCTAGGAATTATACATCCAAGTGTGTCACCTTGGGGTGCACCTTTTATTTTCATACGAAAGAAGGATGGGTCATGGAGACTCTGCATTGACTATCGTCAATTGAACAAGGAAATGATCAAGAACCAGTTTATGTTGCTAAGAATAGAAGATTTGTTTTATCAGATGAAAGGCACGATGACATTTTTGAATATCGACATGAGATAAGGTAATCACCAGTTACGGATCAAGGAGGAATACATTCTTAAGACAACATTTAAGATGAGGTTTGGACATTATGATTTTATTGTTTTACCATTTGGACTGACAAACGCCCTAGGTGTATTCATGAGATTGATGAATGGGGTGTTTCGCAAATACTTGGACAAGTCTTTTCAAGTATTCATTGACGATATTTTGATATATTCTCGGACGATGGAAGAACATGACGAATATTTTTTCTTGGTACTACAGTGTCTACGAGAGAAAAATTGTTTTGGGAAACTGTCGAAATGCTCATTTTATCAATCGGATATTCATTACTTGGGGCATGTTATCTCCGAAAAAGGTATCACTGTGGATCCAGCGAAGGTTGAGGCTATTATGGAATGTCCTGCGATGACAAATTTCCTAGAGGTACGTAGATTCATGGTTTTAGCGACATATTATCGATGGTTCGTCAAGGGTTTTTCGAAGATAGAAAATCTGATTACAGAATTCCAGAAGAAGAACAAGAAGTTTGTATGGACCGAGAAATGCGTTGAATCATTTTAAAGGCTCAAGGAGTTGTTGACGACAGTGTCGATACTAAAAGTCCCTGACTTGGATGAGAATTTCTTGGTATGCATTGATGCATCTAAGGAAGGTTCAGGGAGATTCTTGATGCAATACGGTCGAGTGATCGCTTACATCTCAAGAAAGTTAATAAATCATGAGGAGAACTATGTGACGCACAAATTTGATTTATTATCCGTTTTGTACGCCCTGAGAGTGTGGAGACACTACCTGATTGGACGAACATTCAAACTGAAAATGGACTACTGTCGTTTACAACACATTTTTACACAAAGAGACTTAAACGCGCGACAAAGGTGTTGGTTGAAACTGCTTAGCGAGTATGATTTCAAGATTACCTACATAAAAGAAATAGTGAACACAGTGGCTGATGCGTTGAATCAGAGACCACACATATTTTCAGTCATACCTCTTCAAACAAATCTACGTGAACAGATTCTAACTATACAACGTTACGATTATTGTTATCAAGAGGTTAAGGAATTTATCGGACAAAACACCATGTTCGTACAAAAATTTGAGGAATTTACTGTGGAAAATGACGAATTAATGAGATATAATAACCATATTTATGTACCTCCCAATGACGAATTGAGAAGTTTGATATTAAACGAAGATCATAGAGTTGTTTACATGGATCATCCAGGAGTCACAAAGATGAGGGAAAACCTTAAGCCTTTATTCTTCTAGAAAGGAATGAAGGAAGACATAGTCAAATACATGTCGAGATGTCTCGAATGTCAACAAGTGAAGGCTTAACATAGACATATGACGGGCTTACTACAACCACATGCTATTTCAGAATCAAAATGGGAGGTCATTTCAATGGACTTCATTGTTGGATTGTCGTTGACGGAAAGGAGGCACAAATCGATTTTCGTGGTAGTTGACACTCTGATGAAGAGTGCACATTTTGGCCCTGTGCGTATGATGTATCACATGCCAGACATAGCTAGAATGTTTATCAAAAAGATAGTGAGGCCGCATGACATTCCTAAGAGGATCATATCTGATCGAGGATCGATGTTTACATGACAATTTTGGACTAGTTTCTAAGAGGCCTTGGGAACCCAACTTAACTTTAGTACTTCATATCACCTTAATATAGAGGGGAAGTGATGCAGGAGCATCACTCCATGTCATCGATGTGGTAGCCAGCGAGGCACGTCAACATGCACATTCAAAGAGGAGAGGCACCAGCCCTCACATTTTTCAAATGTGAAAATGAATTTAATGTTTGTAAGGCAGTAGATCCCAATAGCCATGCATATGCATAGGATTTAGGTAAAGGATGCCTGTGATAGGTTGTAAGGATGGGATCTAGCTCCGATCTAGACTAGACAATCATTTAATTCTGAATTCAATGTAGTTAAATGAGAGTAGGTGAGATGGAGGGAAGAGATTGAAGAGCTCCCTCATGTAAAAGATCTTGGTATCTTGTTTAGAGTTAGAGTAGAGAGAGTTAAAGGAGAGGAGAAAAAGAGAGAGTGAGACTCTATTGCAGTCTATGCTTAGAACACCTTGTAATAGGCATTCATATTAATACAAAGCAGTGTTTCCTGCACCTGTGTTTTCTGTGTCTCTTTATGTGTTTATGAATGTCTTTGTGTGTTCTTTATATGCTGTAGAAGTGCATGTGCAGGGACAAATAGGTTCTTCTATCTATGGGTTCTTTGGTTTCAGGTTTGGGGTTCTTTGAGGCTTCATGCCCAGAGGGTGTGACAAAATGTTGTGGGTTCAGAAATCCAGTGCATAGATGCACTCATGAATTCTGCAGAATTTGGGCAAGGACGTGTCAGGAGGGCGCACCAGCCGAAGTCATTAGCTCAAGTAGGAAACCTCAAGGTTGTGGAACACCTTGGAGGAGGAACTATTTAGAGGAGGACACAGCAGAAGACAGAATCACTGAGGGGTTCTGTAGAGCTCAACCAGGAGGGCATCGAGTAGGTGTAGATTGTGCATAGGAGAACTCTACTGTGAGCTCAAAGGGAAAACATAATCATTGAAGATTCTGGAAGCTCTTCTAGGAGGGCATTGAGCAAGTGCAGAGAGAACAGAAAGAACTATATTTTAAATTTCATAGAATAAGAAGAGTCAAGGAGGACCTTCACAGGGTTGTTTAACACCATGTAGGCTCAGTAAGGTGTGCTTGAGCAGGAAATTGCTAGAGGGCATTTCCATCCTTTCAAGGAGAGAAAGGGACAGAGACCCTTTGAGGTCTGAGCAACAGATAAGCTCAGGACCGATAGCACCTTCGTGTGTGTAGATACCCTGTAGGAATCACAGAGGTTGAGGAAACCTTTCAAGGTTTCAGAGAAGAGAATCTCAAGAGGAAAATTTCCTTTGAGAACAAAGCGATAGCTGTAAGGAGGAGAAGAAAATCTAGGAAAACCCTTTGGAGGGTTTGAGTTCGAGGAAGCTCAGGAGGGTCAGCTATTTCAAGAACACCGACAAAGGCTGAAGTCGCAGGCTTTGTAGAAGAAACCAAAGGCCGAGGCCTTTGATAATTGGAAAATATTCCAAGGTAGGAAGAAGAGCGCACAAGGGAGAAGCTACAACTACCGTCAGATCCCATGTAGATCGCTGACAGTCATCAAATCTGGGAGAAGGTGAGCGCAAGTTAATATCACATATGAGCTGAGGGGAGGCTCGTCAAAGTCCCTAAATGACAGAGGCATCAAGATTTTAGAGATTTAGGGTTTGACATTTCGGGAATCCCGATGATAAGAGATCAAGACATTTAGGGTGGAAAACCCCGAAGTCACAGTTTAGCACTCCGACTATTTGGAGTTCGAAAGAATTGCGAAGGGAGAATTTGTGAAAGGATCGTGGTCGTCCAACAAGAGGACACATGGAAATGATCGAGGTTTCGAGAAAATCCCCGAAAGGTCATTTCGATACTTCGACTGCTGGAAGATGTAGGGGTAGGAGTTCGGAACTCTTGACCCATAGAATCCCAAAAAGATATGAGCATTTGGATCAGGAAGGTTGTGAGTCGTCGATCTCACTCAAAATAAAGAGGATCAGTTTTTCGAAGTTTAGTACTTCGGTATTTCAGATACCGAGAGTACTAGAGTGCAAGAATTGTTGCGCTGGGATTCGTGAAATTTCGAAATGTGAATTCCCAAAAGCATTGGAGGAATAGTGCCAGATCATATTTCGGCATACCGACGATCAGAATTTCGGAAGTCCCGAGGACAGAGAATTGAGCAACTTCACATCGGAAGTCCTGAAGTCGCGAAACGTGATGCATTGATTGGAGTGGGGCTGCCATCTCAAAGTATAGGATTTCGACATACTGGGGATCGAGATTGCAGAAATCCCAAAGACAAGGGATCGGGGTATTTTGGCGTTGGAAACCCCGAAGTTCCGAAAGAAGGTTGTGATCACAGAGGATACAGTTAGAAGGACCAGGATTTTGGCATTTCATATTTTTGGCATTTGGGGGATTGAAGACCCAAGGAACTTGATGGCAGGACTTGCGAAGTCCCGTAATCCAAAATTCCCTTTTTCAGTAAAAGGTAGTAGTCCTATTCAGAGGTCGTGAGAAGGTGAAACTCATGCCTGGTGTATGTTCACACGGGTGCGGTTTCAAAAGGACTTGTGGATCAATTTTTGAGGTCCCGATAGGGATCTGAAAGAATCTCTTTGGCTCAAGGAAGATTTAAAATGATCCTATGTAGCGGACTCTGGCCCGAGGGTCGGGGGTCTGCGTCATCAATTTTGGTATCAGAGAAAATTTTGTGTCTGTATATTTCAAGCAAAGGAAGCATAAGAGAAAGAGCACTCTGATACACATCATTTGGTATTAGAGCAGGATTTTTCCCATATATTTCAGGCAGAAAAGAGGAAGACAGAGTATGGAAACTCTTTGATGTCTGTTGCAGATTGGACAACAATCAAAAGACAGTCTGGAGGACTGTAAGAGAAATATGGAAGTACTCTCAGTCACAGAGTAACAAAAGATATTTGCCAGGAGGGAATATTGACAGCAAGATGGTTACTGAAGGCCATGGAAGCATTGGAAAAAGAACCCAGAGCAGATGAGTAAAGCTAAAATAGATAAAGAGCTCACCGAGATCAGAGAAAAGATGGAAGAACTTTCACTGCAGATGTAGCAAGATGCAAAGTCGCGATGGGTATATGAATGGACAATGAAAATGAAGGTAAAATGGCCAGTCAAAGAATTTTTGGCCAGAGGACAATGAAGACTATTAAAAGGATGGTTGAGGCATGTTAGAAGCCTCAAATATGAAGAATAGGAGATGGTTCATGTATGTGAGCCAGAAGCTGGGAGAAATATCAGTGATGATGAGGATGAACTGAGATCACTGGAAGATCTTAGAGACTTCCAAGAGGGTAGAACATAAATTTCCAATTGTCAGGTGGGAAATGAGATGAGATCGTTGTGGGATCTCATAGACTGTTAGGAGGACAACAGGGAAATTTCATGTTGCCAGGAGGGAAATGAGATGGGATCCGAGGATCTCATAGACTGTTAAGAAGGCAGAAGAAAATTCCAAATTTTCCAAGTGGGCAGGGGAACATAAGTGAGACTGTATGAGAGTCTCATGAACTTAGAGGTGAGTTCAGATTAGTGAGAGGAGATGACATGAGAAGATCAGAAGGGCATTCTGATTATTGGAGGAATTGAAATATTCCTGCCATTGAGCCCAGTTGAGGCAAGAGCGTGTGTTGCAGAAGTAGCAACAAAATATCGACAACCAGTAGGGACTGTCATGGAGGAAGAAGGGGAGAAAACACTGATGTCTATCCCAGTATAATAAGAAGAAGAGCATTTCGAGGAATGGCTCAAAATTTTCATCCAGGAAGCTGAAATGACTGTAGCATTAAAACTTGTAGTAGGAGAAGAGGAAGAGGAAGTAGACACCATAGATTTTGTTGAGTTGTATCAAGAGTTTGAAGCCCCAGAGAGAAGGATGAAGGTGCAGGGCATGCACATCCAACAGATCAGGTTGGAAACAAAAAGATAATACCATCCCAAGGAGTGACTGGAGGAAGCTAGAGGTACACCAACACAAGAAGAACTGTCAAGAGTTAAGATGTCAGAAGAGGGAGTTGAACAACAATTCAGTAAAGGGATTGCAGAGATGAAATCTGCAACAGAGTGGCAAGTTAAGGCCACAACAGATGGGAAAAACAACATGGGAGATCATGATGATCTACCCATTTGCAGAGAAGAAATGCAGCCAAGGAGACTGCATACACATCCATGGGAGCAGCTGGACAAGGAGATAGAGTAGGCCAGGAGGCTGATGTTGAATTCAGGACAGGAGACTGCCAGCAGAGAAAGGTTGAGAAGAAGGGAGACTGCAAGAGAAGCCGCACAGCGGATACAACAACAAAGAGATGGAGCAAATGGACAACTCCAAAGAATTGTTTGGGATCTAGGAGGATTTCAACAACGATGTTGGGAATTTCATGAGCAAGAGCTCATGATTTTTGTAGCTGAGGAGTATGATGCAGGAGAATCACTCCATGTCATCGACGCGCCAACCAGCGAGGCACATCAACACATTCTTTCAAATAGGAGAGGCACCATCCCTCACGTTTTTCAAATGTGAAAATGAATTTAATGTTTGTAAGGTCGTAGAGCCCAACAATCATGCATATGCATAGGATTTAGATAAAGGAGGCCTTTAATAGGTTGCAAGGGTGGGATCTAGCTCCGATCTGGACTAGACAACCATTTAGTTGTGAATTCAATGTAATTAAATGAGAGTAGGTGAGATGGAGAGAAGAGCTCAAAGAGCCCCCTCATGTAAAATATCTTGGTATCTTGTTTAGAGCTAGAGTAGAGAGAGTTATAGGAGAGGAGAAAAGAGAGAGTGCCAAAATCTGTTGCAGTTCGCACTCAGAACACCTTGTAACATGCATTCATATTAATACAAAGCAGTTTTTCCTGCAAATGTGATTTTTGTGTGTCTTTATGTGTTTATGAATGCCTTTGTGTGTTCTTTATATGTTGTAGAAGTGCATTTGCATGGATAGATAGGTTCTTCTATCTGTGGGTTCTCTGATTTCAGGTTTGGGGTTCTTTGAGGCTTCATGCCCAGAGGGGTTTGGGGCAACGACGTTCTAGGAGGGCGCACCAACGGAAGTCATTGGCTCAAGGAGGAAAACTCAAGCTTGTTGAACACCTTGGAGGAGGGAATGTGTAAAGGAGGACACAGCAGAAGACATAATCACTGAGGGGTTCTGTAGAGCTCTGCTAGGAGGGCATCGAGCAGGTGCAGATTGTGCACAGGAGAACTCTACTATGAGCTCAAAGGGAAAACAGAATCACTGAAGATTCTGGAAGATCTTCCAGGAGGGCATTGAGAAAGTGCAGAGAGCACATAAAGAACTCTATTTTGAGTTTCGGAGAAGAAGAAGAGTCCAGGATGACCTTCACAAGGTTGTTGAACACCCTGCAGGCTCAAAAAGGTGTTCTTGAGCAGGAAATTGCCAGACGACATTTCCATCCTTTCAAGGAGAGAAAGGGACAGAGACCCTTTGAGGTCTGATAAACAAAGAAGCTCAGGACCGATAGCACCTTTCTGTGTGTAGATACCCTGTACGAATCATAGAGGTTGAGGAAACCTTTGAAGGTTTCATAGAAGAGAAGCTCAGGAGGAAAAGTTCCTTTGAGCACAGAGAGATAGCTATAAGGAGGAGAAGAAAATCCAGGAAAACCCTTTGGAGGGTTTGAGTTCGAGGAAGCTCAGGAGGGTCATAGGTTTCAAGAATGCTGACAGAAGCTGAAGTCACAAGATTCGTAGAAGAAAGCAAAGGCCGAGGCCTTTGATAATTGGAAAATCTTCCAAGGCATGAAGAAGAGCACACAAGGGAGAAGCTACAGCTACCGTCAGATCCCATGTAGATCGTTGAAAGTCGTCAGATCTGGGAGAAGGTGCACATGAGTTAATCTCGCATATGAGTTGAGGGGAGGCTCGTCAAAGTCCCAAAACGACAGAGGCATTGGGATTTCAAATATTTGGAGTTCGGCATTTCGGGAATCATGATGAAAAGATATCGGGACATTTAGGGTGGAAAACCCTGAAGTCATAGTTTAGCACTCCCGCTATTTGGAATTCGAAAGAATTGCAAAAGGAGAATTTGTGAAAGGATCGTGGCAGTGGTCGAGGTTTTGGGGAAATCCATGAAAGGTCATTTCGGTACTTTGGCTACAAGAAGATGTAGGGGTAGGAGTTCGAAAATCTTGACCCATAGAATCCTGAAAAAATCTAAGTTGTTGGATCAGGGAGGTTGCGAGCCGTCGATCTCTCTCAGAAGGAGGATTGGGTTTTCGTAGTTTGGTATTTCGATATTTCGGATACCCGGAGTACTAGAGTGCAAGAATTGTTTCACCGGGATTCACGAAATTTTGAAATGCGAATTCCCAAAAGCGTTGGAGGAATAGCGCCGGATTAGATTTCGGCATACTAACGATTGGGATTTCGGAAGTCCCGAGGAAAGAGAACCGAGAAACTTCACATCGGAAGTCCCAAAGTCGCAAAACACGACGCATTTATTGGAGTGGGGCTGTGATCTCAGAGTATAGGATTTCGACATACCAGGGATCGGGATTTCGAAAATCCCGAAGACAAGGGATCAAGGTATTTCGGCGTCGGAAACCCTGAAGTTCTGAAAGAAGGTTGTGATCATAGAGGATATAGTTAGAAGGACCGGGATTTCGACATTTTGGATTTTCGGCATTCGGGGGATTGAAGACCAAAGGAACTCGATAGAAGGACTCACAGAGTCCTGAAATCCAAAATTCCCTTTTTCGGGAAAAGGTAGCGATCATATTTAGAGGCCGTGAGAAGGTGAAGCTCATGTTTGGTGTATGTCCGCATAGGTGGGGCTTCAAAAAGAATTTTGGATCGAATTTTGAGGTCCCAACAGGGATCTGAAAGAGCCACTTCGGCTCAGGGAAGATTTGAAATGATCTTGTGAGCGGATCTCGGCCCGAGGGTCGGGGGTCTGTGCCAGGAAGACAGAAAGAATGAACCAAATCTTGGAATATATGTTGTGTATGTACATGATGGACCAACAAAAGTGTTGGGAATATTTATTTCCATTGGTAGAGTTTGCATACAATAACACCTATCAAAGAAACATTAAGATGGCGCCTTTTGAGTTTATTTACACGAAACCATCTCATACACCTTTGAGTTGGGATAAAATTAAGGATAGGGTCTTGGTAGTGTTAGAAAAACAGGACCATGGAGCAATAAAATAAAACAAATGCAGAAAAAAAACACAAAAGATACACAATACAATAGAGACACAGATTTACGTGTTTCACTCAGTTTGGGCTACGTCCACCAGAGAAACTGCTTAGTTCTTCCTTTATTATTATCCAGCATATGAAGGGATACAACCTACAACAAACCCATTATAACTTCCTCTTCTTTCTCTCACAGTCTCATATCTCAGAATACAATATTCAACATCAACCATAGCCGCAATACATTTCCCTCATAAAAGAGGGTTGCCTTCTAGGGAAAAAAACCCTAACATAATCTCTACTATTAGATCTGCGACCTTATAATGAACGGTCCAGATTTACAATGAAATTACAATATACATTTACAAGGCAATTTTTCCATCGGGGGCTTTTCCCCCGAACCCCCACTGGGGGCCCTCTTTCCCCTAGACCCCCTAGCCAGGGGAATAGCACCCCGAACCCCGCAAAGGGGGTACCCCCCCTCTACACTCCCCCATGTGGAAGAGTGTACATACTTCTGGGATGTAAATACTTCATGCGGTATAGACATGGATGAAAGCAAAGACCTCTAAATCATGAAGATAATCAAGCTCCGCAACCAACAATCTCCCACTTGGAGATTGATCTCAACAACTCCACCGCTGTTGTATATGCTGGAATCTGAACCTTCTTGGACCTGGAAAATTTCTTATCTTCATCTTCATTCTTGAAGACCAACTGAAACTGATCAGGAACTCAGTTTCTCCCTGGTTACTCCCTTTGTTAACATGTTTGCAGGATTCTGGCTAGTGTGTATATTTTCCAACTTCAAATGTCCATCTTCCAAGGCGGATCGTATGAAGTGGTACCTCAACTGTATATTCTTAGTCTTCGAATGGAAGGCTGAGTTCTTTGCAAGGTGAATGGCACTGTGACTGTCACAGTACAACCTTTTGTTCTCCTGCTTCTTTCCCAATTCCTCCATAAACCTCTGTAACCAAATCATCTCTTCACTAGCCTCTGTAGCAAAAACATACTTTGCCTCTGTCGTTGAAAGTGCAAAAAACTTTTGCAGTTTTTAAATCCAACTTACTGTTGTTCCACCTATAGTAAAAACATATCCTATGGTGCTCCTCCTGCTGTCTTTATCAGCTCCCATATCTGAATCAACATATCCCTGTAGAAAAGTGTCTGAACCTCCAAAACATAATGCATGAGTAGTAGTACCTCTCAAATACCTGAGAATCCACTTTAGTGCCTCCCAATGTTATTTACTTGGATTGTTCATATACTTTCTCACAACTCCCACTGCATGTGCAATATCTGGTCTTGTGCAAACCATTGCATACTTCAAGATGCCAACTGATGATGAATAAGGGACCCTAGACATGTATTCTATATCCTCATGTGTCTTGGGACACATTTCATTAGTTAATTTGAAATGGATGGCCAAAGGTGTACTAACTGATTTTGCATTCTGCATTCTAAACCTCTCCAACACCTTCTCTATGTACTCACCCTGAGACAATGTCAATTTGCGATTTTTCCTGTCTCTTGTTATTCTCATGCCAAGGATTTTGTTTGCAGCTCCCAAATCCTTTATCGCACATGAATTGGCTAATTTCTTCTTGAGCACATTTATATCCCGCATATTAGACCCTGCAACAAGCATGTCATCTACATACAATAGCAAGATAATAAAGCTTCCATTTTCTAGCTTTTT
>JZKD02S2040024.1:134899-146069 GCA_000966675.3 Picea glauca | reverse complement strand
AGTCACTTCCTCCAAGTTATTGTTGTCATATAAGAAATTAATTATTGCAGGTGATATTTTTAGATTTAATTATCATAATCTTTGTTTTGTTGGTGTTCATAGTCATATATGTACTAGAGTAAAGTCCTTGATGATTCTTAGTTACTTACCAAGGTTATAGGGACTCCTTGCCATAAGAGCAATATCATTGGAATAAAGAAGAATAATGATGACTATACCAACCAAAGTAGGGCTCCCACAACCACCATCTTCAAAAAGAGTATGGGATAGGGGACAATCTTTCTTTAATCCTATATTACAATTTATTTTTTCAGACAAAAACTCAATGTTCTTAAAATTGGCAAGAAAATTCTCATATAAACTCGTTGCATTAGCTCTCATATCAAAATGAACATTTTTCTCTTTTAGATACCAATCCCCCTCTAAATTTAAATCTTTAACTTATTTGGAGGAAACACATGTTCTTAACCTTTAAGATTACTCAACCTATATTTATTAATAAAAATAATTTTGAAATATAAAATGCAAAGACTGAAATCTTATGCTTCTTATACCGGCTTATGCAAGCTTATGCAACATGTAATAAAATCAGTCACTATATAATAAAAATTGATTTGAATAAAGTGTAAACCATATAATTGAATTGCTTGATTGGAATAAAGTGTAAAGCGTTGAATCTAAACCCTCGAGGCAAAAGCACCAGATACTTTTAATACTAAATGAATCTAGAGATACCCATGAGATGCAAGTAGCGGAAAGATTGAACTTAAAGGGATGGAGAAGAGCGATTCATTGACGTTTTTATAGATGCAAAAGATTACAGCTCGTACATGAATGAAAGGTTGCGGATGTTTATGCACCAAATAATAAAATCGTTGAAATAAAAAATTGGGGAATACTTTTAAGATAGTTACATCTTAATCGACAAAATATACATTTTAATTCCGAAATGAATACTAGGTACCTATGAAAATTGTCCTAAGATACCTATATTGTAAATAGACTACAGATTCAACTGAAAGAGACGCTCATATATGGAGAAATAAAGATGGCGTGAATACAATATAGATTGTGCTTTTGACAGTTTGCCAGGAAACCAAGGCAAGGATGAAATGCATTTGCGGAGCTAGGATCAACCAAAACCATTCGAGTAACACGTACCTTTCCTTTTGTTTACTGTGCTCGTGTCGAATAAGTCAGCCTTTACGATTTTCTCATGCTGCGTTCTTTGCTCTGGCGTCCACCAAGTGAGACAATATCCTTGCAGAGACAGAGAGAAAGCAAAGTAAAATTGCAACTGAGGAAACGGGTATAAGTATACGCTCACCCTCCCATGGTTCAACGCTGACACTCCAAATGGTACAAATGGTATAAGCAAAAGACGTGTGCCACCTCTTCGCTGAGAGGTATAGTACTTTTCTTATTTTCGTCGTTGCGCAAATAAAGAACTTAGCGTTTGAGAACAAAGAAATGAAGAACAACTTCATACGCTTGGGAGTTGGAATTTTAGGTCCCTCAACGCTACCATATCCCTTAACATTGAGCTCTGTCTTAGTCCTCGATAATCATAGATATGAATTTTTATTTATAGTGATCACAACAGACCTACTTTTTACATTTTATATAGTCATGATAGTTCTATATGAACTAGGATGTTAATCATGTTCACTGATTTTTCTGCCTTGACGTGACATTAGAGGAAGTGCCTTCGCATTGCTCATGTATGGTGCACCAATGTGAGTATAATCATTTTGTGCATATATATTAATAGACTCTAATGGAAGAGTCCTCATATTGTTACGTCTAAAGGCGTATACCTATTGACAATGGGCAGATTTAATAGGGGTTTAGTGTTTAATAAGTTTTCTATGGACAGGATTAAATATGGCTGGAATATTCTTAGTAGTCGCACAAAATAAATGGTTGTGATTTCAATCATTAACTTCCTAGCTATTATAAAGACATCCATTTATGTTTTTACTTTTTTACATTTACCTAATCATATTTAAAAGTTACTTTGATAGCTAAGTGATTGCCACCTAAGTGATTAAAGAAATTAAAATATTAACACTAGATAAATGAAGCTCAACCGTTTATTTGTTAATCAATAATAAAATTTAATATACTCTTTTAAGGATTATTTTCATCTTATCAGCCTTTCGGCGTTGATCAACCACAATTATGTGGCTGTGCTAGTGCCTATTTATAATTGATTAGCATATTACACTTGTAATGACTCCACTTATTGTCTCTATATATATTGATTGGTCGGGATGGTCGCCAGCGCGTTGGTGGCCTTTGGGACTATTGCCATATCTTCATTTTGTGTTGTACATGACCATAAACACAACAAGTGAAGGATGCAAGGGAGTACTTCAAAAAAAAATGAACAACTACTACACTAGTTTCAACATTTGTAACCTACAACTAGGTGTTTCAGCAATGTGTTTCAACAGATGTTTCAGCAAATAATAAAAATCTATTATAGAAAAAAAAAAACTACAACAACATTTTCAACAGGTGTTTCAACAGAGAGTAAAATGGCTTTACAATACGATAGAGTTATAACAGAAACAAAGAAATTATAACAACACACTAAAAACTCATGTTACAACAGCAAAATAACTTCACTGCAACAGTAAATCAACCCAGTACCTCTATACTAAAAACTTAATATAATTTTACAACAAAACACTGCACATCATAAGGATTTAACTGAAGTTTTCAAACAGTAAACCAAGTATGCATGCTACAACAAAAAAAAATACTTTGTAATGAATTTGAACATTATCATTAGTTTACAAACACAGATTCAAAAATGTATAGAGCATAAAATCTCTTGTTAACACTCTTCAGAACTCTCTGTCAATTTCTATATTGGTATATCTATTGCATATCAAAATTTGAATTACATAGATGTATATATATTGATACAATTAGTTGGTTAGATTTCCTTTTCATTGTACCTATGTCAAATTTGGATTTTTTAAAACATTATTGGTTCATTGTCCCTTTGAAATTCGATTAGTCAATAAATAAAATGGTGTGGCGGTGATAATTATTTGATCATTAAATGAATAAGGCAATCAAGGCGGTGACAATTAATTTATAGGCGGTGGTAACTCTTCAAAATTCGATCGACTACGATAAGCCATCTTTTAGGCGGTGGAATGATTAATTTTCTGACATTCTCCGCCTTAATCATTTCGCCCAAAAACAAAACTCTGCAATATTACAGTTCACAAACCCCAATGTTCTTTCTGTGAGTTTCAAATAATTCTTTGGGTAAGGTCTTTGTAAACATGTCAAACCGATCTTCAGATTTGCAAAACTGTACAAAAATTTCATCATTGTTTATTAGCTCTCGAATAAAATGATATTTTGTATCAATATGCATAGTTTTTTTTCTGGAAAACATGATTACGTGATAGAGAAATGGTTGATTTATTGTCACATAAAATCTGAGTTGGTTCTTGATGTTCATGCAGCAAATCAGTCATAATCCTTCCCCTCCACACAATTCATGCAGTTTTTTTTGCTGCAACATACTCTACCTTAGCAGATGATAAAGTCACAATGGGTTGCTTCTTTGAAGCCCAAGCTACAACTCTTGATCCAAAGTCGAACGCATATCATGATGTGCTCTTCATGTCATCTATTATACTTGAAAAATCACTATCAGTATATCCAATCAAATTAAAATATGAATATAATGCGTATAAAAAACCATAATTGGTTTTTCCAGCAACATATCTCACGATCCTTTTTCATGTTTTCCAATTGGTTCTCTTCAGAGTCTCCATAAATCTAGAAATCATACTTACAACGAACATAATATTAGGTCTTGATGTCGTCAAATACATAAGATTTCCAAATAGTCTTTTATACATAGTCAGATCAACACATGACCCCTCATCATTCTTACTGAGTTTTTTTCCAGTTGCAATTGGTGTTACAGCTGGTTTTCAGTTCACCATCCTAAATCTTTTCGATATGTCCTTTGCATACTTATTTTGACAAATAAAAATAACATCTGCAGGTTGATTTACTTCAATGCCTAGAAAATACTTCATCATTCCTAAATAAGTCATTTCAAACTCAGTTTCCATTTTTTTCTTCAACTCATCTAATGAAATATTTTTTATGAAAATCAAATTATCAACATACAAGCATACAATAAAGAATTTACCTTCCTGATTTACTTTTGTATACAGAGTTGGCTCACTTGGAATCTTGTTGAATCCTTCATTATTCAAGTATTAATAAATTATGTTGTACCATACTCTGGGTTCTTGTTTCAATCCATACAACACTTTCTTTAACCTGTAGACCTTACCTTTAAGTCCATCAATGTCGTATCCTGGAGATTGTTTCACATAAACCTCTTCTTCTAGAAAACCATTTAAAAATGAAAATTTTACATCCATTTGGTACATACACCATTTATTATGTGCAACAATGGCTAACACCATTCTAATTGTATCAAGCCTGGATATAGGTGCAAAAGTTTCATTATAATCAATATAGGGTTGTTGACTGAACCCTAAGATACAAGCTTTTCCTTGTTCTTTTTAATTTCAGCATTTAACTTAATCTTGTAAATCCATTTAACACCAATACAATTTTTATCTTCAGGAAAATGTACAAGTTCCCAATATTATTCCTTTCTATTGCATCAATTTCCTCTTTCATAGATTCTACCCAAACTTATTTCTTAACTACATCATCAAAATTTATAGGATCATATGCAATCAATGCAAAAATTGAAACTTGGTCTACTTCATCATTTTGGTCATACAATTCTCTTAAACTTCTAGACTTATGACCTCTAATTTTTTTTATTCATGAAGCTAAAGTAGGATTTGATTCAACACTTACCCCTGATCATGTTTGTTTTCCACCAAGACATGATGGCTCACCATGCTCATATGTTCTCAACATTCTTAGTTTTGATGGGATGACTCCTGGTGATTGTCTTATATAGGAGTTCTTGTTACAGGTGTATGTGACTTTTGAATCAATTGTCCATCCTATATGGCTTTCTCATCTCCGTCATCATCTTCATGAGATATTTTACCTCCCCCTGAAACAATTTTATCAATGTTAAAATCCCAGTCCTCTTCTTCTTTGAACTCAACATCTCTGATGATAACATACTTATTGGTGATGAGATTATAGATTCTATATTCCTTAGACTCCTCACTGTATCCAACAAAGAAACATTTTTTCACTTATTTCATCCAACATTCTCTTCATTTCTTGAAGTACATGTCCATAAGCTATACACCCAAAACTCCTCAAATGAGATACAATGTTTTTCTTACCACTCCAAGCTTCTTGGGGAACTTGGTTCCTTATACTCTTAGTTGGAATATGTTCAGAATATATACTAAACAAACAACTACATCTCTCCAATATTCATTTTCAATATGCTTCTCCTTCAACATACTTCGAGCCATATTCATAATAGTTTGATTCTTCCTTTTTGCTACTCCATTCTACTACAGAGTATAATGAATAGTAAATTGTCTCTTGATTCCATGATACTAAAAAAACTCCATGAAATCAATTAGCATATACTCACCTCCTCTATCTGATCTCAAAAATTTAATATATTTTCCACTCTCATTTTCAATTATAATTTTAAACCTCTTAAATATATCAAAATCTTCATACTTCTTATTTAGCAAATAAACCCAAGCTTTTCAATTGAAATCATCAATAAAAGTCATAAAATAGACATTATCAGTCAATGAATATGTTTGCATCGATCCACATAAGTCTGTGTGAACAAGTTCTAATGGAGCTTTAGCCTTGTGTGAAACTCCAAAAATAAATTCATCCATGTGATGCTTTGTGAGTATTCAACTCTCACACGAGTTTGTTGGTTGTTGAATACTGGGCAAACCCTTCACCATTTTCTTCATCTACAGCAAACCTAGACTTACAAAATGTAAATGGCCATATTTCAAATGTCATAACCATGACTCATCCAAAACTTTATCTTTATAAGGATTCAAAAAGTCAGTCATATCATTTATCATAATAAGTGGAGACATTATATTCTTTGCAATCTCTACTATGGCAATCAACTGTTTACTTGGATACTTATCGTAAATTGTACATGTACCTTGTTCTTAAATAATACTCTATATTTTTTTCTATTATCTTTTCAACACTTAACATATTTCATTTCATACGAGGTACATAATAAATATCATATATTTTTCTTCTTTCGTCATTCTTAGTATAAACACAAATCACACCTTTAGCACTAACTCTTACATGATTGTCATTACCCAACTTTACCTCAGACTGGATATTGGTATCTAAACTATAAAATAAGTTTTTATTTCTAGTCATGTGGTTTCTACATCTGTTTTACAAAAACCAAACATCATTTGAAATTTCCTGGGTGACATTACAAGTTAGAAACACAAGTTTTTGATCATCCTATGACTCCTTTGTCATGTGAGCGTACTTTTTTCCAACATCTTCTTGCTTCTTCCAACACTTGTTAGCATAATTTCCAAATTTCTTACAATAATAACATTGTAACTTATATTTATCATACCAATGATTTCCTTGTTGTGAGGATCTGCTACAACTCCCCCTTAAACTAGGAGGATTTTGCTGAGTTTTCTCCTTAGATTCTGAATCATTTTTTTTGTCTCTTTGACCAACAAATCGACTACCTCTTCATGTGCTACTCGAAATTCCTCTACCTCTACCTCTAGTAAAATGCAGTTGGTATTTGAAGGCATTCTCTAATGAATTATCGTATCTAGACATCCTAGATTCATGAGCAATCAAAGAACCACTTAATTCATCAATAGGCATAAGACTAATATCTTTAAATTCTTCTATGGGTACAACTACATATTAAAACTTCTTTGGCAAAGATTTAAGAACTTTCTCAATTACTTTCTTATCTGAGAGGTCTTCACCATACTTCCTTATTTGATTCACAACATTCATTACTTGAGTCATGAAACTATGAACTGACTCATTGTCCTTCACCTTCATATTTTCAAAGTCTCTTCTCAAATTATGAATCTTGACATTCTTCACCTTCAATACACCTTTATATCTAGTTTCAAGAATGTCCCAAGCTTGATTTGAAGAAACTGAACTTGACACCTTCATAAATATGGTTTCATTTAGGCCTTGCTGAATAAGATTGAGGGCTTTGTTGTCTTTCTTTCTTTTCTCCTTCAACAAAATCTGTTTAGCATTTGTCAAATCCATTTCTAGTGCTTGGTCAGCAGGCTCTGGATAACCAATACTAACAAACTCCGAAAGATATTGAGAATGAAGAATTTTTCTCATTCTCATAAAACAAGAATCTGTGGCTGAGCCAAATTACTGTTTGTAGCCATTTCAAATCATAGTCCAAATCATTGTATTCAGTTACAACGAGGAACTAGAAATATTTCTAGCTTTGATACAACAATGAAGGATGCAGGGGAGTGCTTCAAAAAACTATGAACAATTACAACATGAGTTTTAGCACTATGTAACAACACTTGTAAGCTACAACCAGGTGTTTCAACAATGTGTTTCAGCAAATAATAAAAAACTATTACAACAAAAAAAACTTAAGTGAATTACTCCTACATCATACACAAGGATCGATACTCTGTTCTACAACAACCTTTTCAGCAAGTGTTCCAGCAGAGAGTAAAATGGTTTTACAACAAAACATAATTAAACAGGGAAAGTATAACAATAGACTAAAAACTCATGTTACAATAGTAAAACAACTTCATTGAATCCTTCCCTGCAACAATAAATCAACCCAATACTTCTGTAATAAAAACTATTTCAAACAATGAACATAGTACGCATGCTACAACAACAACAAAAATTAGTCTGTAATGAATTTGAACATTATCATGAGTTTACAAACTCAGATTAAAAAATGAACAGAGCATAAAATCTCTTGTTAACACTCTTCAAAACTCTTTGTTAATTTATAATTATGTATATATGTTGCATATCAAAATATGAATTGCATAGATGTATATATATTGATACAATTAGTCGTTTAGCTTTTCCTTTAGAACATTAATGGTTCATTGCCCCTTTGAAATTCGATCAATAAAAAAAAGAAACGGTGTGATGGTGATAATTCTTTGATCATTAAATGAATAAGGCGGTCAAGACCGTGACAATTAATTTATGGGCAGTGGTAACTCTTCAAAATTCCATCAGTTAAGATAAAGAGTCCTTTTAGACACTAGAATGATTAATTTTCCTACAAGAAGGTCCTTGTAGGATCTCTAGGAATGATAGTGATTGTTATTCTCTGCGCTTTGCTCCTATCCATAATTGTAAGCCATGATCTGTTTAATTTTCATTTTTGTGGAGAAACAACTTTCAACATCCATTATATCTATTGATAATGTGTATTGTTAATGTTTTATTCAAAGACTTGTAGTCCAAATCAAGAGCGTGGAATTCATGCCGAGATTCTATTTCTCGTTGTTCGCTTTCCTTGAAAGTGTGTTGTGGATAGTGTATGGTGCTCTCAACAGAGATATTGTCATCATGGTAATATAATAGATAAATTATTCTGACTAATTTATATGAAAAAAAATCATTTGATCCTTCTATATGACCCGACAATATGAAGCTCTACTTGGAAATAATGGAGAAAGCACCAGTTGTAGGCACCAGTTATAAGGTTCAGTTGTGAGAGTCATTTGTAGGCGTGTTAAGAGTCAGTTCTTAGTTAAGAGTCTAGTTGTCTTTGGTTTGCATGTAACCAGCTCGGTGGAGTCTTTTCCTATATAAGGATGTAATATGTCTTCATTTAATACAGAGAAGTGAGCGTAGCCTCACCATGTGTTTTGGTTCATATATTTTATCTTGGTATCAAAGCCATGAGAGTGAGGTGCATAAATTCTAGAGGATCGCAGGTCTCTCCTCTGGTAGGGTGCGAACATATATTACTCAAACTTTCGCGCATGCTCGGAACCAAAGAAGTTCGTAGCCTGCTGTGCATTTAAGTGCGAACATCCTTCACATTCCCGCAACCGGAGTATTTGAGAGCTGCAAACTCCCCGCAGCCAAGTAAAGAGTGAGGTGAAAACTCCCCGCAGCCAAGTAAAGAGTGAGGTGCGAACCCCCCGCAGCCAAGTAAAGGGTGAGGTGCGAACTCCCCGCAGTCAACTCTAGCGTGAGGTGCGAGAACCATGGTATTTACGCATGCATGGAAAGCAAATATTGAATTTTGAAAGTTTATATAGTTTGCATGCGTTGAAGCTTTTTTTTTTGCGAGCGTAAAATTTTCATTTTTACTGCGTGGGTGAGTATTCTTGCATGAATGGAGTTTGGAGCGTAAGTTTGCATGCCATGAGCAAATCATGGAGTTTTTATATAAAAGTCTTTATATATGAGTCTTTATATGAGCTTTAATTTTTAAGAGGTAAAAGTGGAGTTATAAAGTTTATTAAAGGAAATCATAAGAAAAAGGTGGAGTTATGACTTAAGGTGGAGTTGTGACTTAAGGATCACAAATCCTTTTTAAAGAAATTTATATTTTATCTTGGTAAAAGTGGAGTTATAAGTTTTTTCTTTAAAAAGGTGGAGTTATTTGTTGGTTATTTTTTATATAAAAAGAGGGAGTTATAAGTTTTTTTTTAAAGTGGATATTTTGGATACTAAGATGCATGCATGATTTAAGCTAAGAACAAAGATATATTTGGATCAGTGGATCTGAAGGCAGAGCGACGGACTGCTCAGCACATGAGAAAACTCGACAGAAAGTTGCATATCCTTGGTGATTCACTTGCAGAAAATATCTTGCAGCGATGGTGAATCCACTGGCAGAGACCTACCTTAACAAAGCCAACAAATTAGATGGATCGAATTTCATTAACTGGAAATTCAAGATGCAGACGCTCATGGAGGGCTATGGTGTCTGGAACATTGCGAAGGGAACTGAACTGAAACCTGATGCGGCTGTAGGTGCGACAGCAACATAGATCCAAGACTGAGAGAAGCGCGAAAAAAAGGAAAAGGTATTGTTGCGCATGTCAGTTAAAGATAGAATAATTCCACATATTAGAGATGCTACAACTTCTGCTGCTACATGGACATCTCTTAAAGCATTGTATGAAACTAGCAACACAAATCGCATTTTGTTCCTGAAAACTAAATTGCTAGTCGTTAAGATGGATGGAAATGAATCTATTAGTTCATTTTTGGGTCACATTAAAGAGGTGAAAGACAAGTTAGTAAATATAGGGGAAACTGTTTCCAATACTGATCTAGTGACTATTACCTTAAATGGTATGCTAGAAGATTATCATATGTTCATAACAGGTCTTGCAGCAAGGGAGAAACCTCCTACATTTGAAGAACTGACAGGTATTTTGCTGCAAGAGGAAGAGAGGCGCCGGAATCTGAAGCCTCAGAGTAAAGATTTGGCACTATGGTCAAATAATAGATCTGCGAGAGGGAGATCAGGAGTAAGAGGCAGAGGAGGCAGTTCATAGCAGAGAGGCAGTTCATGGTAGAGAGGTAGTTCATCACAGAGAAGACAATCTCCAAATCAAGGTATTCAATCTGATAGGAATGAGTCAAAGAGTTGTTTTTATTGTGGTCAACCTGGACATATGGTTAAAGAATGTCATAAGAAGAAAAGTGATGAGGCTAGAAATAAACGTAGAACACATTCAGGTCATTATGCATAAAAATCTTCAAATCAAGATCACAAATTATTTATTGCTAGTGATGATATTGATGAACCCCCGAATTTTGACTCACGGGATCTTAGGCTATTTGTGTCTAACGCTGCTTTATCTGCTGAAACTGATGATTCTGATGCCTAGTTTGTGGATTCCGGAGCATCAGTACATATGACTTGTAATAAAAATTGGTATGCTAATTTCAAAGAAACACAGGATGGTGCCAGCATATATCTTGGAGATGACCGCGCTCATCAGATCAAGGGATATGGAGACATTCCTGTAACATTGTCGAATGGTACTGTTTGTCTCATTCATAATGTAGTGTATGTGCCAGGAATAAAGACAAATTTGATCTCTCTGTCCACCATTACAGATCAGAACTTGAAGGTTGAATTCTTCAAGAATTATTGCATAGTGAAGGATCTGTTGGACCACTTCTGAACTGTTGCAAAGGGTGTCAGAGTAGGAGGTCT
>JZKD02S2040024.1:85552-110589 GCA_000966675.3 Picea glauca | reverse complement strand
GTTTAGAACAAAAAGTAGAAAAAAGATTGTAGAGCATAGAGAGTACAAGCTATGCCAACAAGAATTAAAGAAGGTAAAAAAAAAAATGTTGATATCAAGTGTTGTAAGCCTAGTTGAGACCTAGACTAGAGGACATCATGCTATGAATTTTGTAATCCTATAGAGGTAGTGTCTATTGTGAATTTTTCATGGTTAGTGTTAGAATTGTCAACGATTGTAATTAGGGGTCATTGCTGAAATACGATAACTATTCTCATTAGCTAGTTTTGGATAGTTTTAATTTTAGAGTTTGAGAAGAATTTTAGTTATTTCCAATTAGTTGAAGAAAGCTCTAAAAAAATTAAACGTTGTGTATTTACATATTCCTACAAAAACAATGAAAGAATCAACATTTTATAGTCACATCCTATCTTATGATTAGTTTTTTGTGTTTGTGCTTGAGTTCATAGAGTCATAGCTATTTTTAATTTGCCCCTTTCTCTTTCACTTCACACCTAATATTTTTATGAGCATGCTCACACAGTGAAAGTCACACAATTGTTTCATAATATTAAAAATGTTGTAAGTAAATTGATAGAAACATCAATTTTCATAACACAAATTCTCCAAAATATGATTTATTAAAATACTTTAGGATAAGGGAGTTTACAAGTGTACGAATGTCAAAAAAAAAAAAAATACTAGAACATTGAATTGCATGGGAGTTGAAACATACACTAAGATCCTCTTCAAGAAAATAAAGGTATATATATATATACATACATATGAAAATATCTAAATTCTATAATTATAAAAAAAAAAATTAAATAAAAAATTTAAATATTAGAATTAAAAATGAAAATAAAGTATAATCATTATAATCAATGATAACAATACAGTATATGAAAATTATATATATACTAGTACAGTCATATAATTGTAGTTGATAAGTATATTTTATTTACAAACCCTAATTAAGATTTATGCTAGAATTTGAGTTTGTAAATTAAATAGACATATTAACATTCTATCAACCACAATTAAGTATGTAAATTAAATAGACTTACTAACATTGAATCTTATTCAATTTCACTAACTTACTAACTTATTATTTATTTAATGAAACAACCATTTTTTTTAGAAGAAAAAAAAAAATCTTAGGACTTTCTAAGGATTTCAGAATCTAAGCCTAGTTTGAAGTTTCAATCAGGGAACTGTGTAATCATATTATTTACTTACATTTTGACAAAAACTCCACATATTTCATGTCGAATCCCACTATGAGGTTGAACAAATATTCCTCCACCACGTACCCTATCCACAGTCCCACAAGCCCATCCACCAAATCCAATAATCATAGCCATGACGATCCTCCAACTGGACGTCAATTCCTGCATCACGAAAAAACCCAAATCAATACTTAAAATCGAGATTGAAAATGATTCATTTTAGGTCATAGATTTTATAATTCTTGAGTTACTCACATACCACACTTTGTGGCTTTGGAACAGACTTAGACTGAAAAATTTCGAACAGATAATCCACAGCCTCAAATCCATCAATTTGTGTTTTATGAGGGATGACATGCGTTTCGAATGTATATGATTAGAGAAAGAACGCCATTACGATAAAATACAACATGGCATTATATGAAACATGGCCATGACTTTAAGAGCGGAGGCCAAACATGGCCACAGGAAATGGAACGCTTCACATTCCACAAATACTAATGCATGCTTCCAATATGAAACATCCTATCTGTGGTTGAGGAAGTGTCTGGCAATAATACGAACGTGGCAAAAATGGTAATAATCCAAAAGTGGCGTAGACATTAAAAGGTTACATAGATATTAATTTTTTTAATCATCTAAATTTAATAATTATATGGCTAGATAGTAATTTTTTAATATGATTAGGTAAATATGAAAAAATAAACAAGGAAACAAAAACATTTATAAATGCAAGAAGGTTAAAAAGATTAAATCTCATTCATTGATTTGGGAAGACAACTAAGAATATACCAACATCTTCAATTACTAGTCATGAAGTTAAAATTTACAATTAAAAGATCATTAATTATACCCATTTCCAATAGATGTAAGCATCTAGACATAATAATTTAATATTATAAATTATTTAATTAAATTCATATTTAAGAAATTAACATTTTTAATATAAAAATAATTTAATATTATAATTTATTTAATTAAACTTAATATTTAATAAAATAACAATTCGAATTAAATAAAATGCAGACTCCACTTTAATTTCCAAAAATGTAATTTTAAAACTCAACCATTTAAATAAAAATTTAAATGCAGACTATACATTGATTTCCAAAAATGTAATTTTAAGTTATAAAAACATTATATATAACATCCATAATTTCTATAATATAGACATGCTTTACACAAATATACTTCCATCGTGGTTCTCCATTACAAACTTACTAAATAACCTACTAACATTTTAGGATTTGCAACAACTTAATCGTCGTGGTAGTTTTTAGTATCATTTAATCATTGTGTTAGTTAGGGAATCATATCTTCTATAATAATTATCTTTATTGCCATATTATATTTAAAAAAAAATATTTGCCATATTATATTAAAAAAAATAAAAAAATTAATTATAATAAAGTTTGAGTAGTGATGATCAATAAGTGAAACTTGGGATTGCTAGGTACAAAAGTGTTAATAGTGCTGAAGCAATTGTTATTATCTTAAGCTAAATAAGATAAAAGGTCGTCTCTTAAGAATAAGTTCATATATTAGTCCTTTTTAGTACAACAATATTACATAGTAGGAGAGAAAAAGTAGTTGTTATAAGTAAGAGATTAAAATTAAATCATTTATTTTCCAAGTAACAAGTATAACATTTAATAGTGAAATATGGTTGTGTATTATAGACTAGGATTTTTTGGGATAGAATGGGTCCAACCCTCCTCACCACATTTTCCAAGTAACAAGTATAACATTTAATAGTGAAATATGGTTGTGTATTATAGATTAGGATCTTTTGGGATAGAATGGCTCCAACCCTCCCCACCACAATTAGAGATGCAAGGAATTCTTGATCAAATAAGTAGTAAACAAGGGGATTAATGACAACATTGTCAAGGTCTCATAAGTAAAGGGTGAGTGTCTCCCATGTGCTATCTCATTGGTCTAGAAGATGAGATGGTGTTAGGATTTTTTTTCCTTTTGGTTCCTTTGGGTAGCAACGATAAGAAGGAGATGATCATCCTGGTGGTGTTAAGTGGAGGATGTGGTGTAATAAATAAATATTTAAGCCTATAGGATTCCCTCATGTACATGGATAGGAACTATTGATATAGGTATCTAAATAAGGTGGAGTGGGAGTTTCTTAACTCCTAGTAGAGGAAATGAATTGACCTTGAATAGGGTATTAAGTATGGGTATTAGAAAATTAAATGATCCTCCATCTCAATCTCATGTAAGTAGTGAAGTCAACCCACGTCATTTTCTTGTAAAATGTGGTGATCTATCTACACTCGAAATCTATCTGAACAAACTAGAAGTTGACCCAAAGGTACTATACAGAGTGCATGCATCTAGTAGTAAAGTGTAGATGTTGGTATGATAGTAAGTTCATCTCTCTGGTCCATAAATTTATCTGCATATAGGAGATATTGGGCTTAATCCCTTGTGTGGGATCTACAAAAGTAACTTGGACATACTATATGTAGATGTATTCACTAATAATTTGTCTTAGTTCTAGTTTTCCTGGTAGGAGGTGTCCAAGTGCATCATGTAACTACCCATATGGGGGAACTTAGTCCATTCATATTATGAATGTGGAATAAAGTAAATGGTTTGGCTTTGAGAACTAAGAATAGGAGTATATAGTGGAAGAAAGGGTATGTAAAGAGTGGAAAACAAGTAAGAGGTACCTATTTCTCCCTATCATTGAGTCTACAAAATTGTTTTCAAGTCTACAAAACTCCTCACCTCATATAATAGTGTCCATTAACTACAGAAAAATAAAATGTGGTTGACCATCACTTTGAAAAAAGGATGAGAATATTATAAGAACTTAAAATGTAGAAGAGATTGATGTTAAAACATGTTTTTTTTTAGGTATTTTGGTTAAAATGTATAGATGTCTCTCTTTTATTTTATTATTAATGATTATTGCTTAATGTATATCAATTAAAATATGTATTTTCTTCAAAGTCGTTCATTTATGATACATCTCCCATGAGCTTGAATAGTGCACTTAACATTCACTATCAATTAATTCTATTTTTTTTGTAAGAGTATATATTTCTTTACATCAAACAATATTATTATAAAAATTAGTTAACACATTTATACACTCTTATTAATGGATATAAATAAATAAAAAGAAATAAATGCTTCTTAGCTTGTTGGCTTATATGAGATCATTTCAATTACAAAAAAATTATGACAATAAAAAATATTATAACTCAAAAGCTCAAAGGAATTCATCTATGGTCCATCTCCAATGAGCATTAATATTCCACTTATAACTTATTATCAATTAATTCTATTTTGTTTTAAGAAATACATATTTATTTACATGGAGTTTTATTTAAAAAATTGTATATCACATTTATAGATTTAGATTTAATGTATATAAAAAAGAAAAAGTCAACAATGACTTCCTCTCTTGTTGGATTATATTAAATGATTGAAATTACAAATAACTAATTTAAGAACATATATTTACAAAATGTTATGGATTGGAAAATAAAATGCCTTAAAGTTTAAAAGGTTCAAATTTATTCATATATGACCCATCCACCATTATCTTTAGTGTTATGATTCAATTCCTTGAAAATGATAAAAATTATTTGAATAACAGTCCACTTCAAAGGCAAAATCTCCCATTGCAATATATTCAATGTACAAAATGAGATAAGGTAATTCTAAGACTAGGTCTCCTTGATATATATATATATATATATATATATATATATATATATATATATAGGAGATAAAGGGTGAAATTATAATGAAAGGTTACAATGAAGGGTTCTATATGACCTACTAATATAACACTAGAAATGTAATAATTCAATATATAGGGATTAATAAGAGGTTGTATACTTAATATGACCCTTTATCTAGGGATTAACATTTCACTCCCGCTCAAATAAATGTTTTCCTCAACACTTGACTCACTACAGGTGTTTATGCATCAAGAACTTATATTCCCATGGTGTCTATTCCACAGGTTGGTTCTTCCATTTGACAAGGTACTTAATAGTTGCTCGATTTCACAGTTGCTTAATCCTTGATTCAAGGATTGCTTCTGGTTCTAATATGATTTTCCCTTCTTCATTAATTTATAGTAAAATAGTTTGGAATGGGATCTTCTCATTGATTACCTTCTTTAAGAAAGAAATGTGGAAGAATGGATGTACACATGAAGATGGAGGCAACTCCAACTTGTAAGTGATTCTTGCAATCCTTCACAACACCTTATAGGAGACATAATATTTGGTTTCTAATTCATTATCCTTCTTTTCTTGTTTGAGGGACATATTTTTATATGGTCGTGGAATAAAAAATACCTAATCCCGCACTTCAAATTCCCTTTCACTATGATGTTGATCTACTTGTTGTGCCTTAACCAAGTTCTCCTTAAATAGTTTGATAACCTCTCTTTTTCTCCCAATGTGGTCCTCCATTCCTTGAACCTTTGTAATCCTTTTCAAGGGTGATGTGATGGATGGAGGATGATATCCATCAAGTTCCATAAATATGAATGTTTTTTATGAAGTATGGAAGGATGTGTTGTGACACCATTCAAGTGAAACCACTTGACCCATTTTGTTTGTTTATCATATGCAAAGCAACAAATATTTTCGTATATAAACTTATTCGCAAACTCATTTTTCCTGTCATTTTTTTTTTAAAGTAAAAAAGGCAGGTCCTGTTATATTAAAATTGCAAAATTACAGAGTTTTGTTGGAGTGCCAACTGTCCCGCCTAGGGAGGAAACTGAGACACCTGGCCATTCCATGCCACTTTCCAAACTCAAAATTTCAGGCTTCCATCCTTCCCGAAGGAAACCAGGACGCATGGCCATCTTTAGATTAAGTCTGTTCTTTACTACACTACCGATAGCATTGCTACAAGCTAACTGAGCTATAGCTCTGGTTTGCAAAAAAATAAAAAAAATTCTAACTATGAGAATGCAAAATAACCTTTTAACCGGTGTTCTCATCATCATCTCCACTCTTTCCACGTCTGAATGGAATTACGTAGACCTGTGCATATGTAGGGCATTTGTGTCTTGGGGAAGTGCTGGAGTAAGTGGCATAGATCATATCCAAGCATTGGTTGATGCAGATGGCCATGAAAATCTGGTCATCCACCATGTTGCGTATGTCGAAGATTAATTCCAGGTGCTCCGGGTGAAGGAGTGGTGGCTGGTCCTGCAGATCTTGGGGAGTGGAGGAGAGGGGAGATTTCTTCCGTGCATCAGCCTCATCCTTGCTTTCTTTTACATTGCCACCCTGGTGCTCTTGTTGCCTATTCTGCTGCGCCATTTCCTCCAGAGGTTTGTGGGTTGTGATATGGATGTTTCCTTCTGTGCCTTCTTGTAATTCTTCCTCTACGAAGCAAGATGTAAATTCCTCAGCTGGAGTATCCCTTTGACCGTGTGTTGTTCTTGGAGCAGGGGTTATGGCATCCTTTCCAAAACAGGCGGGGGGATCCCAATTGTCCAGTACCGTGAAGAGGAGATTCTCTGAGTAATTCTGGATGGATTCATCCAGAGAAATCTCCTCGACATACACCATGGGAGGCGTTCCAGTTCTCCTGGACTTCATGGTTCTTCTCCTGCAATGCTTTTTCAAATTTCTTTTGTCGCTTCCTGTGTGAGTCAGTTGTATACCATGTTGCACCTCTACAAGGCTGCCCCCCTTCTCTTGGCATGCTTAGAAGCAAAGCTATTGTTGGAATACCGACTGAAGGGGCGTCTCTGTTCCTACACCTCGAAGGTTCAGCCTTCGGCTCTGCAATCTTGAAATGCATCACAAATCCTCCAAGGAGGTTGATAAGGAAAAAGGTAATATCTTTGGCCATTAAGGTTGTGGTCTTAATGCTTTGATCAACCATCCTTCTCGTTCGTGTGAGAGGCCTCGTCGTTTGGTAAGAGCTGTCTGGATTCACTCCCATCTTTAATGGCAAGGAGATGGGAACTGGTGGCCAACATTTATGGCACCACCCAACTCTAATCTGTGTGTCCTTCCCTCTCCGCGTGGCACCCCATCCGGAGCATTTTTATCATCATATTGAAAGATGAGCTATGAGCCAATTGAGTACCCAAATATGAAAATGATTCAATCCAAAATTTTGTATTGAAAATTGGATCTTTGTCACTTACAATAATATTGGGGACTCCATGTACGTTTTATCTATTTCCATGAATTATATGTATACTATACTTGCCTTAAAATGATGAGAAAGAGAGAAAAAATGGGCATAATTTGTCGTTCGATCCAGTACAACCATGTTGAATGTCTTTCCTTTAGACTTGGGTAAAACTATAATAAAATCCATTGAATGTTCTTCCCAATGTTGACTTGTTATAGATAATGGTTGTAGGAGACCTAACATTGTGATTGTATCTCTCTTATTTTGTTGGTAGACCACACACTTAGACACAAACTTATGAACGTCAGTTTTAAGAACTTCATAGAAAAAACATGTTTTGATCCTATGGTAATTTTTCAAGAATCCTAAATTTCATCCTACAGGAGAAGTGTGCAACTCCAAAATGACTGTTTGATTTGGGATTTCTTACATAAATATAAGCGATCATGATACCATATCAAATCATTCTTCCATACAAATTTATCTAATGAATCAGGGCCCTCTTGTAGTTGTTTAATGACTTTGCATACCTCTTGATATTTCTTCCATTCTATCATTTCTAGTTGCACCAAATAACACTGAGAAATATAAATAGCACATAGTGAACCCTCTGTTTCTTCTTCTTTCCTTGAAAGTGCTTCTACCACAATATTTTGTTTTCCCTTTTTGTAGATAATTTCAAAGTCATAACCTAGCATCTTTGTAACCCATTTCTGTTTCTCTTTTGAATATAATTGTTACTCCAAGAAGTACTTTAAACTATCACCATCTATTTTTATTTTGAAGTTTCTTCATATTAGTTATGGATGTAATTTCTTAACCAGATGTAGTATGTCCAACATCTCTTTTTCATAAATGAGTTTGATTAAGAATAAATTGTGGTGTGATAAATAATTATAGGAAAAGAGAAAATTAATAAAATATAAGGAGGTGATCAAGCCTAATATAGAATATCAAAAGTATATCCTTGAATAAAATCAAAATTTTCAAAATAAGGACAAACTTTCATTAGGTTCATAGGGAAATAAGGCGTTGGGCAATCCCTAAAATGTTGTGGGTTGAAAGAATTTTTCATCTTTGTGAAACTAAGAGGGTGGAAGATGAAAAACACTTTCTCTTAGATTTTCCTCAACATTAGATCACAATTTCAAAATATTTTTAGAATGATGACTTTCCTAATCTTCATACTCATCAAAACTACCAAGTAATTTCCTTACCTTTTTTAATGTGTAATAAACCAAATTTAATCCTATTGAAAATTAACCATCATCATAATGGTTATTAATAAATTATTTTAAAACTTTCAACAAATTTAATAATTTAATAATTTAATAATAATAATAATAATAATAATTTTATTAAAATTTTATTTATTATTGGTTTTTAATAATTTTTTATACTATTTTTCTCATACATATCTATATTCTTCATTTTTATCTAAATCATCTCTAATTATTTTAAGAACTCAAAATATTCCTATTTTCATATGATATTCATATTTCAAAGATAATAAGTTTGTTTAATTAGTGGATCAGATTGCAATGATCATATTGAAAAATGTAGAGGTTAAAATTTCATTCCAATATTTAAAAATTATAATTTTCTAGTATTAACTTTTAACAACTATTTAATTATTTCTACTGGCTTAGATTTCCCATTCTTCCCAATAGTAGAGTTTTGGCTTTGAAAACATTTCCAATTTTCTAATTATTGTAAAATTAAATTATATGTTCATAAAGGAATACATAAAAAAATCACCATGTTACAACCCTACTTCTACTATTACACCTCCTAATATCCAAATCTCATGTCTATTTACTAGAACATCTAATTATTGTAAAATTAAATTATATCTTCACAAAAGGAACACATAAAAAAATATCGCCAGGTTACAACCCTACTTCTACTATTACACCTCCTAATATTCAAATCTCATGTATATTTAATAGAACATCTAATTATTGTAAAATTAAATTATATCTTCATAAAAGGAATATATAAAAAAATCACCCTTCTACTATTACACGTCCTAATATCCAAATCTCATGTATATTTACTAGAACATCTGCATGATTTGCGGATGGAAAGCACCGATAGGAATGATGGTTTAAGTCTATGAAAATCGAAAGAAGGAAATCAGTAAACTGAACACGTAACCATTAAATCGAACTTATGACTAGTAATTATAGGAAATTGAAATCAACTTCACTAGTAAATCGAACCTGTCACGAGTGATTGCAACAAATCGAATTTGAAACCAATAATATTAAATCAAATATAGAGTAAATCAAACCTGTAAAAAGATATATTAAATCGAACCCGACTTTGCTGAGGTGGATGAGGATTTGGCCAGTGAAGGAGAAGCGTGGGCTATAGTGAAGCAATATGTGCACCGACTCATATAGAACCAGTATTAGTAAGAAAAGAAGGTCGCCACTACCTAGTGAAGGAGGCATCCATTATCATGCAATGTGAATCAATGGTAGGTGAATATAAGCATCATACATGGTGAAAGAGATTGTTAAACCCTAACATATGTGCAATCAAACTTCCATTATTCTCATTAAACATAGGTTTATGCAATAAAAACTTTCCATTAAAGAGTGACACGAAAATAGTATTAGCATATTGAACCTGTAATGCATTTTCTGTCACGACGACGAATAGCGATGTACAATAGGTAGAAAAAAATAAAATCTTTACATCAGGAAATTAAGTCATCACAACATAATTAATAGCATCAAAAGTGACACATCATCATAATTAATAACGACACCTAATCAACACATTAACATAATTAATGGCGACACGTAATCAACATATCATCATAATAATTAACGACACAAAATCAATGCATCCTCAAATTAATAGCAACACATAATCATAAATAGTGACGCAATCACACATCATGATCAACTGAAGCAAATATTAATAATTGATCAACCATGTCACTGAATATTAAAATAGCTACCCGTCCAACCTATCCTGCATGGTTAGGACCTCCAAGACACATAAGCAATACTCAAGTCCATGATTCATCCAATTGATTTTTACCATTTAAGGTCTCATGATTGACGACTGTTCTGAGGAACAAGAAGGTGTCTAAATCCCAGTAATCCAATCATAAGCCAAATTCTAGACTACATTATAATGGTAAGGAATGGAATCACACGTAATTAACCTTGTCAATAAATAACATGTAAACAATAGCATGACATCTACGTGAAAGAAGAACAATGACAATAGGTTATTAATTGCATGAATTATGTACTATTTTATAACTTTTATCTAGTAGAGCAACACAATAACAAGTATCATAAGCTTCTATCATTTTCATGAATTTCTAAGAATAATCTACCTTACTTAATCAACTTCAAACAATAATTATGTGCAATGGGTACGAGGATATAGCTAAATTTAATTAAGAACCATAGGGAAATTTACAATATCAGAATCTGACAAGGATTTAATTTTATTCATCAGCTTTGTCAAGTCAAGATCATCCAAAGTCAAGCATCATTAACTTAAGCGTTACAGGCTAATGTAACAAGCAAAATATTCATGTGGCTCACTAACTACTTTACTTTATGAATTATCCTAAAGAGAAACTTATAATAACTCAAGCTAAAACACGTAGACATTCATTAGAACCATAAGATGATCAATCTTCTTAGAGAAACACAAAATCCCAATACTACCTTACATTGTAAATATATTATAAAGTATAAATTAAATAAATGATAATAAGCATTAATGGTATGTTTAGGCTGCGACACATAATCTTTTATAAGAACTTGAGAGATAAACAACATCATAATTAGCAATGTAATAAAAAATCCCATCCACAAACTTACAAGTCCATTATAAAAGTAAATAAAAGACAAATCCTCACTAATAATGCATATAAATAAGATTCAAAACAGTTCCTCATCTCCATTTAAGGACTTAAGGACATTCCAATCATCATTCCAACGATGAGGTAGGTATGTAATTCTTATTTTCGTTAAGTGAGTTCAAGGTGGAAAATTCCTTGTATGGAGACATTTTATAATTGAGCTTAGGTCATGCAAGAAACTGAGATGAGGTGATGAGGTTATCCCTCTCAACCTCCATGTTTCGGTCTTCGATCTAGCATTAGATTTCCAGAAAAAGGTTTTAAAATAAAGGACTGCAGACAAGGATTTTGCTAAGGAAGGGGGTTGCCAAGGGTGTTGGCAGGAGCTTCAATTGATGGGCAGTGATGCAAGTAAAAGATATAAAGGTAGGTTGTACCAACTATCTCCACGCATTTCCTCCTAAAAGAAATAAATAAACAAGGAACCCACCTTCTCTGGCCCATAATTTATCTAATCAATAAAAATTACGAAAATCCATCATAAATTTGAATTAATCATTATGGCCCTAAAGTGAATCGTCCCCTCTATCCTATCCTATCAGAGTGGAGATAAAGGGGTTTCAAACTACGAAATGAAGGAGGCAGAGTAAACCGATATTTAAGTCCATGAATCGCGCAACACTAAAACAACACTCAAGACCAGTGCCAAGCCTAGCCACAGAGGGTAGGAGCATTCCACTTACACATCGCTCCACAGAATCTGGTTCCTCAACCGCACAGGTCCTCTAAAGGTTTACACGAAGGGCTTGATAACTCAAATCCCAAGATGACAAATGTCCAAGGCTAAACAAGAAGATAAATTCTTGAAATGTCATTTAGATCAAGAACAGAGCATCGAAGGGTGAATGTAACCATTCCACCTCAGTCCCGTGACTTCTACATCAAATATCGCGATTTTGAAAGGGAGAAGCAGGACGCTGACTCCAAGAATAACAATCGGATATGAGATATACAAAAACCCATAGATTGAAATACCAGTCAGCAAATTGGACTAAACAGTAACCCACCATTTCAATCGAAAATCAAGTAAAACCTTGAGGGTCCTCACCAAGGTTCCATTCTAGGGAAATTTATCTAACTCAGAGGAAAAAAAACCTGTGAAAATCCTAAGGCAAGGTTACCCTCTATACGAGGTCTTAGTCGAAGGGATTAAGGTTGCAACTGAAGGGAAGAGGAGGTACCCCACTACCGAAGACAGAATAATAACAATGGATAGCAGGGATCCAACAACCTATAACCTGACAGAAATTGTTAGGGATTTATGTGAAGGGTCGAACTCAGAAACTCAAATTCTAACACAATGAACGAATACCCACAAAAATTCTTACCATAAATTCGTATTACCCTATTTTAAACACAGAAAATTTTTATTCAACCATTTTATGCGTAGAGATCATGTAGAAGCTCCCGTCAGCATAGAACCAATACATTTCATCACATTGACGACAAAAATATAAATAACAGATCTCACACATTCATCACATTTTTTACTACAAAAATATATAGAATAGATCTCATACATTCATCACATTTTTTACTACAGAAATATATGCACAATGGACCTCAGACTGCTCGATAAGGTACATTCTCCATAGCATTTTAGCTATCTAACCATTCTATAAGTATAAAGAGGTTTGACTAACATTCTACTATCCACCCAATTTACAAATCGGAAATACGACTATAAAATGTATTGAAGTCTACAACAAATTTTGTTAAGAATTTCGATATAATTTCCAATGATATCTTTATTTTCCTAAGTACTGATTAACAACAATATTCCTAAATTTTAACAATAATACAAAAATGGACAATCGTAACCAATAATATAACATTGATGCAGATAGATATTGCCAACGATCTCCACTCGAGCTTGCGCCTAGCTCCTTTGCTTGTCAATCCAAGGACTTCACCGGTACCTCCCAGGCAATGCTAGGGGTATTCTTCTTCCCCCTTAGCCCCCCAAGCCACAAAGGGGCCACACACACACAACCAAAAATCCTCTAGCTCCAAGCTTGTCTCGCAAGGTAAAGCCACCACTCTATATCAAGTTGGGTATCCCAACTCTCACAAGTAAAACTAGTCAAAATAATTCAACAACATAAATTTACCAATAAATAGAGTGATCCCATTCCCATCTTGACCATTTTCTTTATAAGAATTCTTTTACTGACCCATCCCCAGTTTCACAATTAATTTTCTTTTTAATTAATAAATTAGAATTATTTCCCCCTTACACTTGTCACCCTGTCCCTGGGTTGTACAAGTAATTACATATTAAATTTTAGTTAAAAGTCAATTTCCCTCACCTTTCCTAAATGTGCTCCTTGAATCGCTATTATTTGTCTCTTTATTCCCTAGATTCTTATTTAATGACTGACACCTTACTAAATATGAGTTGAGTTAAAATAAGAGTCTACTTCTAGTTAGATTAGTGTTAGCTAGACTCTAGATACCCTTCTATGCGTACACATATTGTTTCATGCTTTATTTCTTTCTTATCTTAAATTTCAATGGTATTTTATTGCACACATGTGTATTAAATCAAATATTTAGGTTTATTTTCACCCTTTCTTAATTCTTACTTGATTTACTTCATTCCCCTTTTTAATTTAATTTATAATTTAGTTTTAGTCTTCTTACAAAAACTTAGACTTAGGCTTAATTTCTTCCACCCCCCCCTTTTTTTGAAAAGGCTTAGACTTTTATTGGGATTTTTAATTAATAATTTAATATTTCATTAATTAATTAAATCCGGCAAGGCATAAATATTTCTCAAGGTTTAATTATTCTCTCAAGGTTTCTTAGGCCACCTAGATTCATTGACTCAATATTTAATTACACGACATGCCCTTCAAGACACAACTCTGTGCTCCAAGGGTTCCACTTTCCTTTGAGTAGTTTTGGTAGTTGTCCAACCCTTGGATTCATCACTCCATTCGAGTGACCTTGTGAGAGACTAAGGACTTCTAAGGAATAAGGACTCCGCCTTATTGTGCATCCCTTAGAATCTTTGCAAGTGACTGTATTAGTTTTCCCTCATGACATTGTGGACCTATCGAACAAGGTAATCGTTAAACAACAATTCAAGCCACAGAGAGAATGCTAGTAGGTTGTGACAAGGACACTTCCACACTTCTCCTTCAATATATGGTTTTTGTGCATGACCCCTTTACTCCTTATGTGAGGAATATTAGCAAGCATTCGTCAGTCTACATCCATCAACAAAACATTGCCAATGATCCATTTACAAAACCATACTATAATTGATCATTTGTTATGTATGCATAAACGAAATACTCAAACAAATACAAGCCACTCCCTAAATCAATCTGAAGTCCAAGGAGGTCCATTGATGCCATCGATATCCACAATATGTCTAGTGTCCTACACACTCAAGGAAAACGTGTGAATAACATATATATATATATATATATATATATATATATATATCAAATATCAATAAATCAAAACCCTCAACACCATCATAAAGATCCATAATCAAAACAAGTGGCCATGTATATAGCCGGTTCACTTGTACGCAAGTGTCCTCAAAGAATGAGTCGATAACATGTGCTCACAAGAGCGAGATGTTAAAGAATCTTGGCCACATACGTTGACAACTGTCATTAAAATAAAAACATTTTGCCACCCTATTTTCAATATATGATGTAAAACCTAAGCTTTGATATGCAATGCAACATTATATATTTTTAATTATTATGATTTGCTCTACTCTAAGCAATGTAATATGTAAAACATTGTACATTAAGAATAATAAAATGAAATTTACACTATGAGGTGTCAATCGTTAAGGACCAAAATAATGAGTGGCCATGATTCCAGAGGAGAGGAGACTTAATGGAGATTTTGAAAGAGGTTGAGTCAGAAAGTCATACCACTTAGTTATTCCAGCAAAGATTGAGTGTAAGCATCCTTGGGGAGAAAAGTATGAGTCAAGAAAGCATAGTAAAAGAGAGGATTTAAGTAGGAAAAATGAGTAGTTTTTCTACAGATAACAAGAAGTGAGGAAAACTAGAGGAGAATGTTGTGAAAAAGTGGTCACTCATAGTTTATATGAAAGATATCTTGTTGAAGATAAAAATTATGAACTCTTGTTGTAGAACTCTTGTTGTAGTTGGATTTCTTGGAGCCTCTAGTAGAGAGATTCCTGGTAGGTTGAAGAGCATAGAGGGAAATATCATACCTTAGGTTGTGAAAATTTATGGGGAAGAAATATGGGTAGTTGAAATTGTTGTAGTAGTCATGTCATTTGTTGCAGAGAGAATTGATGCAACATAGCCTATTGTTTGGTGTAACATTCCGCTCTTGCGAGCATATGTTATTGACTTATTCTTTGAGGACACTTGCGTGAAATTGATCAGGTTATGGTACATGGTTATTTTTTTCTCTTATGGATTCTTATGATGATGTGGATAGATTATGATTTTATATTAATTGGTATATATGTATTGACAGATGTTATTGACGAGTTTTACTTGAGTGTGAAGGACACTTAACAGATTGTGGATGCCAATGGCATCAATGGACCTCCTGGGACTCTGGATTGAGTTTTTCATTTATGTATATGTGACATATGATCGATTATAGTATGATTTTTTATATGGATCATTGACAGTGTTTCGTTGATGGATGAAGGTTGACGATTGTTTGGTAATCTAACTCACATAAGGAGTAAAGGGGCCATGAACATAGACAAGATATTGAGGGAGTGGTATGGTAGAGTCTATGTCACAGCCTACTAGCACTCTCGTTGTGGCACAAATTGTAGGTTAACGATTATCTAGTTCGAGAGGTCCACGATGCCGTGAGAGAAGACTAAGACAATCGCTCATGAATATTTCTAAGGGGTGCGCAATAAGGAAGGGTCCTTATTCCTTAGAATCCCTTAGTCTCTCACAAGGTCTCCTGAATGGAGTGTTGAATCTAGGGGTTGGACAACTAGCAAAACAGTCAAAAAGCGAGTGGCACCCTTGGATGCACCGGAGTGCGTCTTGAAGGGAATGTCACGTGATTTAAAAAGAAATTTGAGTCAATGAATCTAGGTGGCCTAGAAAAACTTGAACGAATAATTAAACCTTGTAAAATCTTGAGCATTGCGAGATTTAATTAATTAATTAAAGATTGAAATGATTACCTATAAATACCCAAATGAAAGTCTAAGCCTATTCAAAAATTAAGCCTCAGTCTAAGTTATTAAAAAGACTAAAACTAAATTATAAATTTAATAATTAGGGGATGAAGTAAATCAACTTAAGAAATTAAGAAAAATAAAATAAACCTAATACACATATGTGCAAGAAATTATTGAATTGGAATTTAAGGTAAGAATGGATTAAAGTTGAAAGAATGTGTACGCATAGAAAGGAATCTATAGTCTAGTTAAAAATAGTATAACTAAAGAAGAATCCTGATCCAGATGGATATCGGTGGCCACCCACCTTTTCCAACTCGCTCAAAATAGTTTTTTGACAATTTTGGCAATTTACTATTTTTAGCAGTTTTAACTTCTGGGGCCATTTTGAGGGCCTAAATGAAGGTTTTTTTGGATAGATCTCTTCAGTTGTATCCTAAGGTATGATTGAGCCCCAAAATGAATCTCCTCGACGATACCTTTTCGACGAGCTATCACACACCTGAAACGGAGATCGTATGCAAAAGTTACGACCCTGGGAAGTTGATGTACTAACTTACCCAGACGGGGCCCACATGAATTTTGGCGCTTCATCTCCTAGGGTTAGGTTTTTAGATGTATAGGGTTTTTGGAAATTTGGTTTATTGTAAAAATGCCTTCAAATCCTCATTGTAATCTTATTCTTGCGAATGCACGCAACCGTCACATCTCTTCTTAGAGATAAGCCGCCACCATTCCAGCGAGCTTGTTTTCGCTGCATTTTATAGTTTCAGCTTATTTTGTTATTGAATAGAAAACCAATTTTACTATATCTCTGTTATTTTGTGTTAAACACCTGTTAATAATCTATATTCATTTTGTTCTACTCATAAAATCTGGATCAGTCGTATCAGAGCGGTCTGCTCCTTGTCGTCTTAATGCATGTCCCCAACGAGGTCGGAGTACAAAGAGTTGGGTCTCAAGCTTGTTTCTCTTGAGGACAGAAGCTCAGAGCACACCCAAGCGACCTCTCATAGTAGTAGAAAATAAAGATGAAGGGATAGGAGATCCTTTCAAACTATTGATTGAGAAATCCCTCATGCAATAGATGAATGAGATGATGAGTAGTTTCGCGCAAATCCTTCGATGACTACCAGCAGGCGATGCATATTTTTCGAATGGAGGCGCCACCCCATTCAAGGTACAATTAAACTTCGATATTCCTATATTTGAAGGTTATATAGACACAGATTCTATATAAAAGTAGTTGAATCTACTAGAATGGTATTTTTTGTCCATAACTTTTCGAATAGAGAAAAGATTACTTTTGCATTCCTCAAAGTCGTTCCCCATGTCAAAGATTGGTGGGAAACTTTCTGTGAGAAAAAAGAAATAGAGAAACCTCATTATTTTTATTCATGACCACCTGGGAATCCTTCAGGGATGCTATTAAGGAAAAATACTACCCTGTCGGAAGTTATGACGACCTGTATACCAAATGGACCACACTGTGGAAAGAAAGAGACCAAGCAGTGCCAAAGTTCACAAATATCTTCCATGCCTTACGCACCAAGCTAGGTATCAAAGATTCGGAGTGACATCTGGTGCTCAAGTATCGCGGTGCTCTATATAGATACATCCAGACCAAAATGAAATTTTTGGACATCTCATCCTTGGGCGCGACCTACCGATATGTTGTCAAAATCAAGAAGAAGCTCAAACAAAAGACGCGACAATTTGGGCCTAGGAACCCCTCACAAAAAAAGCCGGGAAAGGACAACCCCAACCCAAAGAAAAAAGGAAAGAGAAAGTATGGATAGTATCAAGACAACCAGTCCAAGCGACAAGCAAAGAAGGACACCAGAAAGACAAAGAAAGATATCGGGAAGTGGTGTGACTTCCATAAGAACCCTTGGCATAACACTACTGACTACCGCTCAAAGCAGTCATTGGTGGCCAAAGTGAAAGCCTCTGAATCAGATGTGAATTCTGACTCTGAGCCAGAACCAGAAAGGGGAATATGGATCATTGACACGAAACACAGTGCCACCGTTGCTACCACAAAGCTCCAGCCTAGTGAACCAGACGAGCCAGAAAAAGGAGAGTGCCTCTTCCATTCACAGATGTGGGTAAAAGGCACCCCACTGCACATCATCGTTGATAGCGACAGCCAGAAGAACCTCATCTTAGCATAGGTCGTTAAGCGGCTCGCCCTACCAACAACGCCGTACCCACAACCCTACACCATTGGATGTCTCCGCCAAGGAAGCGATCTCCGCGTCAGCCAACAGTGTTGATTGTTGTACGACATCAAGCCCTTCAAAGACAAGGTATTATGTGATGTTGCTCCTCTCAAAGTTTGTGATGTTCTTTTGGGCCAACCTTATTTATGAAAACTTCATGTTGTATATGATTCTAGGCCTCGTAGTGTTATTATTACTTTGAACAGGAAATTGTATAGAATACCTAAGGCAGTCCCACCTAGTGCTATTTCCTTGATCTCTACTAAGCAATGCAGGAAGGTCATATCTCAGAAGGGAAAGTTTGTTTTCTTCGTGATTCTCTCTCATAATAAGAGAAAGATCACAACCACATCTAGGGTCTTTGCAACCAACCTCTCCACACAACAGAAGCAAGTAGATAAGGTCATGGAAGAATACTCAGATATCTTCTTCTCACCTACAGGGGTACCTCTGCACTGCCACGTCAAGCACCCCATCGATCTCACCCCCGACACACCACTACCCAATGGGCCAGTCTATCGTTTCTCTTTGTTAGAGAATGAAGAGATCAAGCGACAAATCCAAGAATTTCTCCACAAGCGGCACATCCATCCCATCTCATCACCTTGCGAGAGCCCAATCGTTTTGGTACAGAAGAAAGATGGAACTTGGTGACTCTGTAATGATTATCGAGCTCTAAATAAAATCACAGTCAGAAACCGGTACTCGATTCCTTGAATCGACGACCTCCTTGATCAACTCATAGGGGCCAAATACTTCAGTAAAATTGATCTGAAGTCTGGCTACCACCAGGTCCCGATAGAACAGACAGATGTATGGAAGACCACCTTCAAGTCAAAGGAAGGCCTTTTTGAATGGTTGGTCATGCCTTTTGGTTTGACAAATTCTCCAGCCACTTTCATGAGGAGGATGGATGATATCCTGCGACCATTCACCAATAATTTTGTAGTGGTGTATCTAGATGACATTCTAATTTACAACAAGACTTGGGTTGAATACTTGCAGCATATTCAACAGGTTTTGGACACCCTATGGCAGCACAAGTTATACGCCAACTTGGAAAAATTATCCTTCGGCATGGACAGGGTCCATTACCCGGGCTACATCATTTATTAGCATGGCGTACATGTGGATCCAACTAAGATCCAAGTCATCCGTGACTGGCCATCCCCAACAACAATCACTGAGCTTAAGAGCTTCTTGGGCCTTGCCAATTTCTACCGCAGGTTCATGTTGGGATTCTCCTATATTGCATGGTCACTCAGGAAAATAAACAGGGGTGGTGGTAAGGAAAAATTTGCATGGGGTTGGTCCCAAAAACAAGCGTTCAATGATTTGAAGAAACGCTTGTGCTCAACACCAGTACTTTCATTACCAGACCTGCAACATACCTTTGAAATTGAGACAGATGCTTCAAAATATGTTGTGGGTGTCGTTCTCACTTAGCACGGCCACCCCGTGGCCTATCATAGTGAGACACTGTCAGATACTATCCATAAGTACCCTACTTACGACAAAGAAATGTACTCCATTATACAAACCTACCACCAATGGAGACATTACATTCTTGGGAAGGAGACAGACATCCACACTGATCTTAAGCCACTGCAGTTCATGAAAACACATGGAAAATTGCAGAATGACTGCCATCAAAAGTGATCCACATACTTGCAGCAATTCCACCTCAACATCAAGTATAAAAAATGAAGCACCAATCGCATTGTTGATTGCCTCAGCAGACTGCCAGTCATGTCACTCACCACGGTGCTAGAATCTTGCAGCCATGAGACATCTAGATGGCCCCAACTCTATGAGATAGACCCTGATTTCACCACCACCTACCAAATGTTAGGTGAAAACGCAGTTGTCGATAATTTCCATCTCCGAGATGGGTTGTTGTGTCGTCTGGGACATATCTGTGTTCCATCAAGTGAGTGAACGAAGTTGATCGGGGAAACCCACTACAGTTGGGTGTGAGGACACTTCGGTGTTGAAAAGACAGTGGTAATTCTACAAAAACATTTCTACTGGCCGAAACTTCGATAAGAGGTCAACAAGTATATTAGGTCCTGCACTGCCTACGCTATTGCCAAACTGACTAATAAGAAATAGGGCTTGTACACCCCTCTTCCTACCCCTGACAGACCATGGGAATCCATCTCAATGGACCACATGTTGGGCCTCCCGTCCACCAAGCGGGGAAATGACTGTGTTTTTGTGGTTGTCGATCGCTTTTCTAAGATGGAAATTATGGTTGCCTACAAGAAGAGCATCACAGTAGAGGCCACTGCCAATCTCTTCTTTGAACGCGTCTGGGTACATTTTTGAATCCCAAAAACCATTGTCTCATATCGGGATATTCGATTTCTTATCACATTCTAGTCGAGCCTCTGGTCACTGCTGGACACCAAGATCACTAAATCCACGGCCTTCCACCCCCAGACAGATGGCCAACTCGAGGTTGTAAATCGAATGATTGTGCATATCCTTCGCATGTATAATTCAAAGCACCCTCGCACATGGGATGAGAGCCTTCCCTATGTCCATCATAGCTACAACCAAGCCCTACATAGCTCAACTGGCCATAGCCCCTTTCAGGTGGGGTTGGGATTCCAACCATTGGGTCCCATAGATGTTGCACTTCCCCTTGCGGTCACCTCGACCGACTCATCTCCTGCTCCAACTGAAGCTGGAAAAGCCACCCAGTTCATTGAGAGAATCCATCACATCTGCCAACAGGTTCATGATATCCTACAGAAGTCCAATGACAAGTACAAACAACGCCATGATCAACATCGGGTGCCACATACGTTTTAGGTGGGCGACAAAGTTTGGTTGCACTTGCAGAAAGAACGCCTTACAGGACCCCATCAGAAGCTTCGCCGACTCCGTTGTGGGTTGTACACTATCACCAAGGCCATGGGGGATAATTATTTTGAGCTCAAATTTCCTCCCTTCCTTGGCCTGCACCCATTGTTCAACGTGGATCTCCTTCGCCCTTTTTTCCCACCATTATTGGACACCTCAAAAGTAGCAAAACAACTAACACCAATAGAACTCCACCCTGATTGCATACAACAGGCATCCAATGATCAGATTGTGGAGACACAGATCAAGGGCACTCGACAACAAAATATCCATCTTTATCGAGTCGTCAAAGCAGGGCAGCTCTTGCACCAAGGCAAGTGGCTCACCTGGGGCCAAATTCAGCAGAAATTTTCTCATCTGATGGGGGACCTCAACGCAATGGAGACCATTGCTTCCTAAGGAGGGAGGATTGATCCAGATGGATATCGGTGGCCACCCACCTTTTCCAACTGGCTCAAAATAGTTTTCTGACAATTTTGGCAATTTACTATTTTTAGCAGTTTTAACTTCCGAGGCCATTTTGAGGGCCTAAATGAAGGTTTTTCAGGATTGATATACTCAATGATATTCTAAGTCATGATTGAGACCCCAAAATTAATATCCTCAATGATACCTTTCCAATGGGCTACCACACACCTAAAACGAAGATTGTATGCAAAAGTTACGACCCAGGGAAGTTGATGTACTAACTTACCCAAACGGGACCCACATGACTTTTGGCACTTCATCTCCTAGGGTTAGGTTTTTGGATGTCTAGGGTTTTTTTCATTCTAGTTTATTGTAAAAATCCCTTCAGAGCCTCATTGTAATCTTCTTCTTGGGAATGCGCGCAGTCGTCACATATCTTCTCAAAGATAAGCCACCACCATTCCAGCAAGCTTGTTTCCGCTGCATTTTATAGTTCATCTTATTTCGTTATTGAATAGAAAATCAGTTTTACTGTATCTCTGTTATTTTGTTTTAAGAACCTGTTAATAATCTATATTCATTTCGTTATGCTCATAAAATCCAGATCAAATCCTATTTCAACTCAACTCGGATTTAGTAAGGCGTCAGTCATTAATTGGAAATAAGGGGAATAAAGAGACAACTAGGATTGATTTAAGGATTTCTTTTAGGAAGGCTGAGGGAAATTGAATTTAATTTAAATTAAAATGTGGAACTTCTTGTAAAACTTAGGGAGAAGATGAAAAGTGTAAGGGGGGAAATAATTCTAAATTATTTAATTAAAAAACGAATTAATTGTGCAAGTGGGGATGTTTCATGGATAAATTCTATAAAAAATATGGCCTAGCTGATAAATGGACCACACTGGTTATGGGGAAATCTATGCTGCAAAAATTTTGACTAGTTTTACTTGTGAGAGTTTGGATACCCATCTTGAGAGAGAGTGGTGGCTCTACCTTACAAGGAAAGCTTAGAGCTAGTGTATATTTTTGGTTTTGTGCATGGCCCCTTTGTGGATCGGGGGGCTAAGGGGGAAGAAGAGTACCCCTAGCGTTGGTTGGGAGGTACAGGTGAAGTCTCGACGATTGGAAAGTGCATATTAAAAATTGTGTAGCTGGTCACAGTACTTTTATTAAGATTGTAATGGTGATAGATTAAATTATAGATATAGTTTTAGAATTTTGTCGCGGTTGTATTGTAATTTCTGATGTAATTTTTAAGTTTTAGTGATGGCATGGTATGTTATATAAGGTTAAATTTAGTGTTGCTACCTTTATTTTTAAAAACTAAACTACTTGTACTGGGAATTCTATTGTCGTTGTATCCTTTTACAGGTCCACTCGATCTCACTTGATTTTTTCCAGTCAATATATTATTTTATAAACAAAATGTTGGGTGTTTCCTTTTGTTCTCTTGTTAAAATTTAAATGGTATTTTCATGCTACTTTCCTCAAACAAATCATAGCCTCTTCCCTCGATTTTTGCAACTTAAAAAAAACTCTTTACCCTACACTCGAATTGACATGATTCTTTCCTTCAAATCTTTTCCCTTCCTCTATCCCTCGTGAGGATGGATGTATCAAATGCTAGTTACAGATCATTAGCGTTTTTACTTAGAATATATACCAGAGATCCAAATCGATTTCTTCATTAGCGTTTCCACTCACAATTTATGCCAGATATCCCATGCGAGTTTTTCATTAGCATTTTTACTCAGAATATATGCCAAAGATCCAAATCGAGTTTTTCATTAGTGTTTTTCACTCATAATTTATGTCAGAGATCCAAAACGAGTTTTTCATTAGCGTTTTCACTCAGAAGTTATGCCAGAGATCCAAAATGAGTTTTCATTAGCGTTTTCACTAAGAAGTTATTCCATATATCCCACACTAGTTCTCCCTTAGGCGTTTTTCCTACCAGCAAATTCCTTGGCACCTGCATCTTCTTTAATGCCTACCAGTGAAATTCGTGGTGGCTCTACGTAATCCTTGGTGATTGTTTCTTTAATTCAAAATTGTTAATAACTACCAATGAATTCACCTAGCTCTGCGCGATCCCTGGGATGATTGTTCCTTACTTCACGAATTCCCCTTTCACCTCAGTTGTTAGCGAATTCCCTTCGGCTAAATCCTTACTTCTTCAAGAAGTGTGTATAGTAGCATGGGACCCTTACGCCCTTTTAAATAAATATTATCTCCCTTTAGTTCCAATCTAAATTTTAGTTTAATAGATGAAACCCCTTGTTGTTCCATCAAGACTAGTTCTCCTTATTCTTAACTGGTTGGTGTTAGCATTGAAGCCCTGGCTTTGGTTAATAAGTTGGATCTCCCCCTTTTTCCCTTATATGAAATTTGTAAGTTGATTGATTCCTTTATTTTTACTGTAGGGTGTTTTAAATTTCTTATATGATTTACAAGCCAACTTGAGACCTTATCGATATGTTTAAGCAAGATGATTTTTCTTAATTCCCTCAATGGTTATACAAGCGATTGAATTCTATTAAATTTATTTATTGACCTCCTTATGGCTCCTTGAATGGGTGTATTTGGGTAATGAAGTCTTAATGTGTTGCTTATTAAAATAAACCCTTTTAAAAATATTTAGTTGTGTTATGTTAGGATGGTACATGTTACAGAAGCTTGATGTAATTGATAAATGAGGCTTGACATAAACGAACTTAACTTAGGAAAGGTTCTAAAGATGGGCGCAATAGATCTCTACCTAGTACTGGACTCTTAGTTATGCTTGCATAGATTTTATAACTCCTTAAAGTTTTATACTCTTACTCTATGACACTTGTTTATGGATGAATGATGGATTAAATTAATGGTTTTTATGAATGATTTATAAGTGGATACCTAATGTAAAAGTGGTGATAAATTAATGGATTGTTTAAGAAGATGGTCTTCTTATGGGTTTTTGAATATACAATCTTAGCTTTTCCTTACATACTCTCAGATGACCTTCCTAGTTATGAAAAGGTATATTGGTATCTACGAGATTAAGTTGTATTTATGCTCTTGTTTTATTATTCATTATGAATGTCCTTTTTCTCATTTACACTCCTTGTTGCTTGACAATGGTAAGTATAGTAGAATGTC
>JZKD02S2040024.1:17359-36617 GCA_000966675.3 Picea glauca | reverse complement strand
CTGGCCGGATTAAAATGCTCACTGGCGAAATTGAGTTCGGGGGGGGTGACTTGCTCCTCGCCTGGGCTCTCCTCCTCAATCACTGCCCAACCCATCCTTCGCCTCCGCCTGGCTGTGATAGCCATGGCTCTTTCGAACAACTTCTGTCGATTCCTCCGAGATTTTGCCGCTTGCCATGCCACTCCTCGTCTGGGGGTGCCCCTGAGCCGAGGCATGGCGTAGCAGCGAAGTGATGCACGCCAATATAGCAGCTCTTTCAGAGGGCCAAGAGTATGGAGCAGCTCTATCTGGTGGTGGTGCAGCTCTCGACAGGTGAAAATGAAACTGCGGGCTATGAACTCGAACCATAAACCCAATGCAATAATGATCGTCATCGCGTCCAGCATTAAAACTCGCAACTCGGTGCTGGTACCTTCCCCTGGTGCGGGCAGGCTCCATGAATGAATTCGCTGGTGTGAATTCATGGCATATTAATGTGCCGTTGGTGCGAGCCGATGCGTCCCCTGCCGCCAGTTTCCCGCTCGCCTCCACGTGGTCGTTTGCAACGCACAGTCACCCCATCCGGGATCAATCTCCGGTAAGTTGTCATCAATCCTCTGCGTAATTTATTGCAGTCGCATCGGGCTACGGAAAATAATGGATGGCCTCGGCGATGGAGAACGGATGATGCCAATGGAGACTAGATGATGGACTTGGATATACCTTATGGTTGTACAATGCATCAATGGGCATAAACGATGGCATGTATGTGAGATATTGTGCACGTATCCACTTGAACTAAGCAATCATTTTCTTAGTGCATGGTGGATAATGCAAAAAAGTCAAGAAACCCTTGAATCACAAAACCCTTAGAACAATCTAAATTCACCCAAAACCATCGATTGGAAAAAGTTATCCAAACCATGGTGTGAAAATGGATGGGGTTCGAAGAAGATCCAAATAAATCATGAAAGTTTATTAGAGAGAGTGTTCTTTGGTAAAATAATATGAACCTCTACCAATGTAAGAGTGAATTAAAAAGAACCCAAAGCCTAATATGTCATTTTTTTGGAAAGCAACCATCCCCATTATAGGGTTAAGGTTGGTTTAGGATGTCGTTGAGCCTATATGTTCAAAATATGTCATGTTGGGTTGGGATGTAGTTCAGCGTATATACTCAAAGTATTAATTTTTCTCGACACCCAAAAAATTCATCAACACAAATTTTTCTTTATTTTTTTTCAAATTACACATCAATTAATTTTAAAAATAAAATAATTTAAAGAATTAGCATACTAATTTTTTTAAACATTTAAATTATGAATAACTAACATATTAATTTGTTTAAAAATTTAAGTTATGAATATTGATTTGTGTAAATTATTAAAAATTTACACATCAATTAATTTTAAAAATAAAATAATTTAAAGAATTAGCCTATTAATTTTTTTAAACATTTAAATTATGAATAAATAACATATTAATTTGTATAAAGAATTAAATTATGAATATTGATTTTTTGTAAATTATTAAAAAAGGTTTGAAAAAATAAAAAAATAGCCTTAAAAAGTCCACACAGACTTTTTAAAATGTTAAAAAAAAGAAAGAAGAGCCTCAAAATGTTCTCTAAGATTTTAAGGCCAAAAACAAAACAAAGAGGAGGTATTCTATTAACCACTCCCACAAAGTACACTCAATCAAGATACTGTATTGCCCTAATTATTTTGAGGCATCTGTAATTGCGAAACCCCTAAACCACGAATTAATTGGGAAACCCCTGACTACGAATTGTGGCTCCTTTTACTTATCACTTGTAGAAATATCAATACTTTTGACGTCGCCATTGGAGACAACTTCTTTTTTAATCTTGGGGGCATTCATAGTCAAAATACCATTCTCCAATTTTGCAGAAATGCCATCCGCGTTCACATTATCTGGCGGGAAGAATTGCCTCATGAATCGTTCGTTGGACCGTTCCACCTGGTGCCACTGGTTGGTGTCCTGCACATCTTCTTTGTGCCTTTCTCCGCTTATTCTCAGACTGCCCTTGTATACCAATTCGATCTTCAATTCTTCCTTCTTCAACCCTACACACATACATTCAACGGAGCCGCCAATTATTTAATTGATGGACAACAAATCGAAATGCAGGGCGATAAAAACAAATAAAATCACGACTTACCGACCAAATCTACGGTGAAAATATGAGCTTCAGGTGCTTCCTTCCAGTCGATCCTCATGTCGGTGATGGCCTGCATGTCCCGTGAGAAGAAAAAGGCCGAGGAGTCCAGGGCATTGTCGAAGTCGAAGATGTCAGAGATTCGAGAAACGGGTACCTATAGATCGAACAGGCGGCTGCTGCTGCAGTCCCAAGGATCGCACAGGCTGTCAGCTCTTGATCGACCAAAGAAAGGAGTCAAGGCCATTCTTTCAAGCTGTTCCTTATCCTACAATGGAAAATCAAGCGAATCCGGAGAATTTACAGTGTACAATGGAAAATTAAAGAAATTACCCAACGCTTGCGCTAGTATGAAGTAGGGGAATTCGTCACCATAACCTCTAGTCAGCTCTTGTTGTATCTTCTGCCATCGCCCTCCGTCTAAATGAAAATGAATTGAACATAGTGTTTTTACAACAAGATTGAGGGAAAACCTGAGGCGGTAGATGCAACCATTTCAATTTTGAATTCGAAATTAAAATCAAACAACCCATCGCATTTAAATTGGCACTGCCAACAGAACAATCCATCCATATCATGGAAACGGTGTGCAAATATGGTGTTAACGGAAACTTTGTGGGGATGGATGGAAAATGGACTAAGGTAATATGATGGGATTTGGAAGGCACGTCGTGATGAGAATATGCACATGATGCCATGAGATCTATGGACTCCATAGCATATGAGTATATCCATGAGTCTTAATGACTATGCAACAAGTTGGATATTCCTCACCCAAAGCTCTAGTTACATAAACATTTATTTTATTTTTTTACTTATATGTTTAACATTTCCACCATGATTGTGTTTCAAAGACTACTTTTTGAAAATTCATAAACGTCACTATTCGTTTAACTCTTCCACGGTTCCTTTCATCATTGTTTCTTGTTCGAGGGATTGATCGAAACGCCATAAAGTACAACAATAAATTCATTGTATCCTGTTGCGCATCTTGCATGTCAAATAACTTGGAAATGGAGACAGAAGCCATTGCACACAAAACACTTAATTGTATTACGTAGACATATGGAGGTTACATATATAGCATCCAGATCACCGACTCCTAGCAATCTAGATCCTAAGAAAGTGGATATGATTAGCTAAAAATAGTTAACCTAGAAACTCACAGTTAAAATAGTTGTAAGAATTATCTCATAGTTAACCTAGAAACTCACAGTTACAACAGTTGTAAGAATTATCTCTAACACCCTCCCTTAATGCTTGCATTACAAATATTACAATCACAAATTACAAAACATAACAGAAGGTTACAACACAAATTTTGTCATATTTGTCTCACTGGTCCTCATACGCAGTTACACCCATCTCTGAACTTCATAGACACGCTCTTTCTCTCCATCATCTTCGAGCTACCAATTCATCCAACACAAATACAACCGCTTCCAACCATCGTTGAAATATCTATAGGATCAACGATTCTAAACTACCCCGAAGAATAGTCTCGATACTGAAACATTCAGAAATCGATCTTACAAAATGACCTTTTTACACACTCAACAACACAATGATAACCTGTAACTGATTATCTTGGAGCACCAAAGTACAACAAGACCTTCCAACATTTAACAGACTTGTCGACATACTCAAACCAATAATGTGTTCTTATAATGGCACTGAAGTTCCTCAAAAATCACTAGCCTAAATGACATCTCTCTGTTCTATATCTGGTTCTCCATAATTTACACAACACTCCAAACAAAATAACCAAACAAACCAACTAATTCGATTTTAGTTACAATGAATATGCCCAACAAGAGGCGTGAGATTTTAACATAGAAACGATTGAAGGGCGATTGCAAATCCTACAATGCAATATTAGACTCTTTTATTCAACACACTTTCACATTTGCAGATATGGATCGAAACTACCCCATCCGTGAACATTCAATTAGGATGCAAAACATATGTTTGGATGCATCTGATGTGTTGGCTCCCTCTTCGACAACAACAATGATTCCACATCGGCTGGTGTCTGCATATTTGACTTTCATTTTGTGCACTCATCTCTTCGCCAGCTTCAAGTATATGAATATGATAAGCTTTTGGCATGAGCAACATGATGACTCCACCAACGATTTGATAGATTAGCACGCAGATATATCACGCAACAAATTTTCCTCACAACACGGATCTTGCAACCAACTGTTCTTCTTAACTCGGGTCTGCAATGATTCTCAAATCGTGTCCTCCGTGCTTTTGCTGCGGTCCTTTTCATTTGCCTACAGATGCTCTTTCTTGGCAATTGTCTTCTTTTCACCAAGTGAAAGTTTCCAGCGAATATCTGAGATGATTCACTCCTTCATAGCTCAATAGTACATGCATTGGATCTCACAGGTAGTGATTCCTGAATGGGGTAGCTATTACCCAACAGAAAACTCCTGTGGCGCGGGCTCCTTCTCGTACGCAACAGATCACGACAGGCTCCTATTTACAGCCCTTCCTCCAGTGATGCGCAGATTGACTGGACTTCACACTGGTAATGCACCTCTTATCTCATCACTCCCACCTATCACACAAGTTTCTCCTCCACGATAGTTGTAGCTAACCTTTGCGATGACTCTTCCTCTCTCACGACGATTTGCAAACAGAAACAAAATAACAAACACACACACACAAAAAGCTCACATCAATCTACTCTTACAGCTAATGAATACTACCTCTTAATCTCTCATATTCTTGGGCACTCCTGTGAGGGATTAAGCCCAGCCAAGCTCTCATACCAACTTGGAAATGGAGACAGAAGTCATTGCACACAAAACACTTAATTGTATTACATAGACATATGGAGGTTACATATATAACATCCAGATCACTGACTCCTAGCAATCTAGATCCTAAGAAAATGGATTTGATTAGCTAAAAATAGTTAACCTAGAAACTCACAGTTACAAAAGCTGTAAGCATTATCTCATAGTTAACCTAGAAAATCACAGTTACAACAACGATAAGCATTATCTCTAACAAAATATATAGCTACCCTGCCCTACATATGCTGAAGAAATACTTCGTTGATTTGTTCTGACCAGATATTTGTTTTCAAGTACAATCCCCCTTTCTGGCCTCGATGAATTGGTAGCCTTCCCTATTGGTGGCCTAAATCTGCAGTTATTTGGTTTCAAGTGCTCGCCTGGATGGATGGGATAGGCTTCCATACGAGTAGCCTGAATCTCTTCCATACAATATATTTTCTTCAATCATACGATGGTATACGAAGTACAGATTAATTTAGAATATATATCAGACTTGTAAGCTTACCTTTCAATCATAGAAATTGAAAATTTCAGGTTGTTTATAATCTAATGTAAGGATGAGGCAAGTTAGTTTTAAAGTAAATTAATATATTTGCACTTTTAACTTTAATCCTTTAGGCCGTTTCTCTGGAGATGAGAAATGCATTTCTCTGGAAATTCGGTAGCCACGATACTGACAACCGTTCTTCAAATCAGTTTGGTGGGGTAAAGAGCCCCTCTGGATCACTTCCGCTATTCAAAGATATAACTAGTTTCACATCAGTTCATGTGGACTTCGACGTGACCAAATGGTCAGGTTATGAATGATCAACTCGAGCAGGTAAGGCGACTAGGTGATTCCTAAAATAATAAATTACATGTCATGTAATCGTAGCAAATACTCTTGTTAATTTTTGTTGCTGTCATATATAGCATTATAATTTTTGTGAATTTAATCAATTAATTAAAACTTATAAATTAATATTTCAACTTACCTTTATTATAAAATTGATAATTATATATAAATGTTAAGTTGAAAATATATTTTCAATTTAAAAGATAAAAAATAAAAATGCTTAGTCGTCATAATAGTTCATGCTCGTACCTCGATACCTATATTCTTTACAAATCACATGAGGCAGGGACTAGCTGCTTTGCAGCTATATCCCTTGTTACACTATAAATTAGCTATATCCCTTGTTACACTATAAGTTTAGTGAAGGGCATACGAGACTATAATTAAATTTTACTCTTACGTAAACCCAGAATGATATACAAGAATATAAATTGACTGTAAGAGTAAACGTAAAACTGCCATTGACATGGAAGTGAAGAGGTGGATATAAAAGATGTTAGGTTTTAAATAAGGAAAGCGATTTAATACCAATACTTATGGAGTCAACATACATTGTAGTCCTGATTCGCTCCTCGATTTCAGTCTTAACCAAGGTAAATATTTTCCAGACCTCAATAAAGGTAGAAACATAGTTAAGCTTCGTCGAACGGGTTAAAATCCCTTGAAAGTAATCGCACATTAACATTTCAGAGGCTTCGAAGGTAATGGGCAGTTTAGCACCCCATTACTTTATCCTGAAGATAAATCTTCTCGTACAGATTTCTTTATAAGTCAACAAGGGGGCAGTCGCAAGCGAAGACCCTACAGTACAGAGTTCTCAGACTACAACAATTCCACAGAGAAAAGTGAGACATCAAACGGGTTCTACGATTTCGATGGCAACGAGTTAAAATTGACAAAGGATTGCGACGAGTTTGAAACCTTCAAGGAAACCAGAGGAATTCGTTTCTAGACTCCAATGTCGAGCAGAGACCAATGGAATGATTTTTTTTTTCTTTTGGATTGAATCGAATGGAATGAACTCTTGCTAATCTTGTATTAGAAAAAGTGTTTTGGAAGAACATTCGTTTTAATGTGTACATGGAAAATTCGTTTTAATACACAGAGTTGGAAACCTTCAAGATTAGAAGTGAATGAGTACACCGAAAATTCGTTTTAATACACAAAATTGGAAACCTTCAAGCTCATAATTGAACGAGTACACCGAAAATTCGTTTTAATACGAAATCAATTGAGTAGTCGAGTAAGACGAAACGCCAATAAGACTCCAACATTCGATTGGTTTTGAAATTTCTAGACTGTTGGGCGACCCTTCAAAAGATTCAGCGAATCAAAATTTAGATTGACTTAGCCAGAGAGTAAAATTCGATTTGCAATATGTGGCAAAAATCAGATGGCATTTTAATTCCATTCTAGATCTAAGGATTTCCCTGGAAGCAACTACACCGGAGAGTAAGTAAATTTGTTTTGCAATCCGTGGAAAAAATAAGATGGCAATTTAATTCCATTCTAGATCTAAGGATTTGACCGGCCGTGACTACCCCAGAGAGTAAATTCGGTTTGCAATCCGCGGCAATTTAATTCCATTCTAGATCTAAAGATTTGACTGGTAGAGACTACACCAGAGAGTAATTTTGGGTTGGTAAATTCGCAAAAATCATATGGATAATTTAATCAATCTAGATCTAGAATTTTAGACAGAAGCGAATACACCAGAGATTAGATTCGGGGTTGCGTTTGTGGTAAATCATATGGAGATTTAATTCAAAACTAGATTTAGGGTCACTACAAAAGAATCGTATCCTACATATACACCAATCAACTAATAGAATAGAAAACAACTTGACTAAGAATTTCGATTACTTAGTTGAAAAATTTGCAATGGCAGTGAGTGTCTGAAATCCCCTTCTAGAATTCATACAACATAAGGACCTTGTGTCTTCGATCTTATAAATTCAACACAAATTATGCAAAATATAAAAACTCGATTATACAAATTTAAATCCTAATGAAATTACAAATTTTCATAAAATACCATAATCGATCATGAAGAAATTGCAAATGTACTTCTTGCAAATGTACTTCTGGCAATGGTGCTCCTTCCTTYCTCTTACGGGTTAWTCAYGGAAACTTCACCGATACCTCCCAGYCAACATTATGGGTACTCTTCTTCTCCCTTAGCCCTCTGAGCCGCAAAGGGGSCACRMACACAAAACCAAAAATACTCTACCTCCAAGATTTCCTSTCAAGGTAAAACCACCACTCTATCTCAAGCTTAGTATSCCAACTCTCACAAGTAAAACCAATCAAAAATAATTTGGCAGCACAACTTTACYAATAACCAATGTGATCCCATTCCATTCCCATSTAGACAATTTGCTCTATAGGAATTTCCTTACAGGCACTTTCCACATGCACATTTAATTTGCTTTTTAATTTAATAAATTAGAATTATTCACCCTCACACTTGTCACCCTCTCCCCAAGTTGCACAAGTAATTACATATTTTATTTTAATTAACAATCAATTTCCCTCACACTTCCCAAAGGTGCTCTTTAAATTTCTCTTAGTTGTCTCTTTATTTACCAGATTCTATTTAATGATTGTCTTCTTACTAAATATTAGTTAGAGTTAAAATAGGAATCTTATCCTAGTTAGACTAGTGGTAGCTAGACTCTAGAGATCATTCTATGTGTACTTCTATTCTCTCATACTTTATTTCCTTCTTATTTTAAAATTATCTTTTAATATTTTCTTGCACACATGTGCATTATATCAAATCTTTAATTTGTTTCTCTTTTCTTAATTCTTAAATTGATTTACCCCATTTCTTTTTAATTTAATTAATATTTAGTTTAGTCTTCTTACAAAAACTTATACTTAAGCTTAATATTTTAGAATAGGCTTAGACTTTTATTGGGATTTATAATTAATAAAATTACTCATTAATTATTCAAATTTGGCAAGGTCTAATGTTTTTTTTTCAAGGTCTATAATTATTTTTTCAAGGTTTTCTAGGCCACCTAGATTCATTGACTCAAGTTTTATTTATACGATGTGCCTTTCAATACATACCTCTATGCTCCAAGGGTTCCACTCACCTCTGACTAGTTTTGGTAGTTGTCCAACCCTTGGAGTCAACACTCCATTTCAGGTAACCTTCTGAGAGACTAAGGGCTTCTAAGGAATACATACTATGTCTTATTGTGCACCCCTTAGAAATCTTCATGAGTAATTGTCTCAGTTTTCCCTCACGACATCATGGACGTCTCGAACTAGGTAATCGTTAACCTACAATTCAATCCATGGAAGGAGTGCTAATAGGGTGTGACAGGGACACTTCCAACCTCTCCCTAAATATCTGGCTTATGTGCATAGCCCCTTTACTTCTTATGTGAGTGAGATTAGCAAGCATTCATCAGCCTACATTCATTAACAAAACATTGTCATTGATCCATATACATAATCATGCTAAATCAATCATCTAATACATATGTGTAAAATGAAATACTCAAACAAAACACAATTCACTCCCTGATTCAATCCAAAGTCCAAGGAGGTCCATTGGTGCCATCGACATCCACAACCTATCACGTGTCCTGCACACTCGGGGAAAACTCATCAATAACATATGTCAATACATATATATCAAATAACAATAAAACACAACCCACCAAACATCATCATGTGAAATTCATAATCAAAGTAGATAACAATATACTATAACCGGATCACTTGCACACAAGTTTCCTCAAAGAATAAGTCGATAACATGTGCTCACTACAACGGGATGTTACAAATCACATTAGAAGGTCACAAAAGGGTCAAATACATATTTAACGATGTCATTTGCTAATGTCTACATTGATGTTTCCCATGGCACCATGAAATTTGACATGTCTCATCACGAGTTGTCCCACCTTAATATGACTATGACTATGACTAGTTAAAATCTAAAATATTTTGCATGTTTAATTTAAATTTATTGAAATGGACACCTTGTAAATTATGTATCATAATATTTTAATTTAAAATGTTTTTAACATTCATACATTTTCTACACAATTTTTTTCAAACTACAAAGAAAGTAGAGACAAAACTATGACAAGTTCACATAACTTTTCAATAGGTGTTCGGGTGTTGTTTGAGATACTAATCTTAGTTTAGGCATAAAAGAATTTCAAATTACAAAGGAATTAGAAACAAAACTATGACAAGTTCACATAACTTTTCAATGGGGTTTGTTTGATATATTAATCTTAACTTAAAAATAACTACTCTACAGTTTCTAGAATATAGTAGAGCATTCTTGACATGTCTTCATTTATCTATAATGGTTATTATTATTATTATTATTTGTCATTCATTCAAATATATTTTTTAAACTTTCATCATATACTTTCATCACCACAAGTCATATCATATAATCCATTTTCAAATTGTTTCAAATATAAAATAACAAGTACATTGGGAATAAAGATATTATTGAGATAATAGTTCAACATGAAAATGATGAAAGACTTCTTAAGATATATAATTATATTTTAATAGATTATCAAAATGAAGAAAGTTTCAAAATTTTGTATGTATAGTTTTAAGATATTAATATGTGTCAATCATTGACTAACGAAACTGATTTCACCAATGATATAACGCAAAACAATAGAGAATATCAATTCCAGAGATGATATAACAAAAAAATATTTAGAGCAATGAAGTAATTATTGCAATGATAAAAAACATAGGCATTGGGTATTGCATTGATTTTAGTAATGATATAACACAAAACAATAAGATGCATTTATTTCAAGGATGGTAGAATGAAAAATGATTTCAAGAATGACATAATGGAAAAAATAAGGTATTGACTYTAGTGATGATACAATGRAAAATGATTTAGAATAATCAAGTAGTTGTATTGATTTTAMCAATGATATAACACAAAACAATAAGGTGCATTGATTTCACACACAATGAAAATGATTCAATGCATTAAYTRAAGAAACAATAACAAGGAAATTAGTGAAAATTAGTACATTGATTTAGTGAAAATTATTAAGTGAAATGACTTTAACATTAACATAGTGTAAACCAATTTAAAAARAAAATATTAGTTGAAGYCCTATACTTTGTTTGCTTGGATGTGATTCATTTATTAGTATTTGCATATTAAAATAATTATAATTTTAAGGTATACATAATWTTTTTTTTWAGGTAGAAATGTAGTCCTTCTATTTATTGAAAATGAAAGAATACAAATTTTCAAATTTGATGTTTGAGTTACCAACRTAGRAAACCAACTAGGGAATCAATGTCTGAGTAATCATAAAGATGCCTATGAGGTCAACAACCAAGTTTGGTCCATACATTMTACTATTTATGGATTGATACTAGACTAAAATTATYGAAAATAAAGACTAAACTAGTACYAAAAATCAAAAAGAAAGATTGGAGATCTTCAAGCCTAGGGAGTATCACTTTCATTTTRATGCTAGCTCGCGAAAGTCCACGGTTRAGCAATGGTGCCAGGATGCGAACGAAAGAKTTGATTCTGGAGGTCATSAATTCTTGCAAGCATYGRCTCCTATCRGAAGGCGATCTCAGTAGAGTCTCTATGAAGATCAAAGAGGAGTTGAAGTTGKTCRCACTGGAGGMCTCTCRCAAAGTTTCCAAGCACTAKCTTGTACATCATTTCCACTATTGTCCATGCTAGAGTCTTTATTTACTATCTGCTCAACAGGAATTCTCCCAGGGGGTTCSTCTCTTRTCTCAKGRATTTCTTCTTCAATTATGGAAAAGCCCCATATTATTTMTTCCTACGGAGGCCCATAGGGAAATCCTCTTTCCTRTTGTGAGTCTATGGARGGGTGTTGTGAAATCAMGCTKCTTGGAAAAGGAGACAAAATATGTTTCTTACTAGAGGCTCCACAAGTGTAGCTACTACCTCGCTTCAATTTRCCTCACACATGTGACATTGGTTCTAATGAAGTTGAACCCAGAGGAGGAAGGAACAAAMAATGASATTTGTAAYAGGGCYAGAGCAAGAGAGTGTTTAAAAACAAAATCCACAACTCAATTAGAAAGACTGAAATGCATGAGAAGGCCATTACCACTCCTTTGTAAATCCTCTATTTCCCTTTGTGATGAGCATTAAAAACCTTCATTACTACAAAAATATCTTTGCATGAATAGACATGTCCATAAGAAAGGAACAAAAGCTTCGTCATACCTTCCAAGTTTAAGGAGCTCATTGAATGAGCCACTTGGGTAATATCCTCCATGAGTGCCATTGATATTAAGAGGTATGTGAAGTACCATGTGGCACCATACAGGGGCTCTCGACGTCTTGTCATAGCTGGGCATTTGACACCCCATTCGGGGGAGGTATACATAATGTTAAAATATATACAATGCATTGAAATCAAAATAATGTAATAAAATGTAAAGAGAGTTATGAGGAACATGTGATGTTGGAGAAAGAAACTATTGATATTAGAATGCAAGAGATCAAATTAGCTTCCTTTGTCATTGATATAAAAAAAGATGATGATTACATATTAGGATTGGTGACTAGTTAATCCATCTATTATATATTATAGGGATGTTATTACTTTATTACTATTCACCTTCTTCATCGTTGAATATTATTACATTTTTATTGTTCACTTTAATCTTCATGTAACTTTTGAGATGTCCTTTTGAGAAGACTCTCTAAATTAAAAATCATAGTTAGAAAATTTTGAAGAATCAAATTCATCTAAAATATATGCATATACATATGGATGATAATTTAATAGATCCATCTTAACTCGATCTATCATAAACCCATAAATATCAAATCCCTCAAGGTGAAAGCTTTTACTCTAATTTTTGCAGTCGAGAAAATATTTATTGTGGTTTCTAAATGTTCTATGTTTTGGTATTTTTCACCTAAATATATTTGATCCTTCTTCACACAAAACAAATTCAAAATTAAAATAAATTTGCACTGTTATTAGCATGATGTAAAGCTTAAAAAGCAACAAAAATCTAAAAATAAGGAAATAGATGTTGGAAATAGTAATCACAAGTTGGTGAGCTTTATGTCTCTATCGATTTGTCATTCTGTATGTCTGTCAGTCTGCAACTTTAGTTTATTTATTTTATGCCCTACGTTTACACAAACTTAGTTTTGTGAGTTGGCAAGTGCAGGAGTTATTAATGGATATGATCTTAATCTTTCTCGAGTCCAGTTAAGTAGGTAAGAGTCATTCGAATTTATTTGCGTCTTTATTTTTAAGTTAGTTAAATTCTACAGGAAGTCTCATCCTTTTATATATATGCCCAAGTATGTAAGTAGTCGAATAACATGATATGAAGAGAGTGATAGAAACATAGCAGAGAAGCAGCAACAACAACTGAAGGTAGTCGAAGAAGTCAGAGAGAAAAATGTTTTTGTTTGTGTCTACAAAGTCAGCAGAAGTTGTTGGAGCTGAAGCTCGTCACAATTACCATATTTTGTATTAGCGTGTAGCGCCAAATTTCTAAATATATATTAAGTGTTTTATGTGTTGACAAATCATGTGTATTTTTAGCTTCTATTGTGTTTATTAGTTCATGTGTTAAATATTAGCACAAAGTAAAAAAATAATTTGTTAAGTGTTTATATCGCAACCCGAAGTAAATCGTGCAATATGTGAACTGTGCGATAAATCTTGAGTGTTCAGCAATGAAGATTTGTGGAGCACAATATTTGTCACTGCGTTGCGCATATTTTCTCCATGCGTTGTCCAGGATCTAGTATCACAGCAGGTTGATCAGAACAATTTCAAGAGAAACAACTCTATTGTAAGGAGAAATATGGCTCCTACCTCAAATATGCAACCTCCCACTCTTATAAGAAAGAATTATGAGTTATGGTCCTTTACCATGAAGACCTTGTTTCGAGGTTAAGATGTATGGGAGATAGCCGAGAATGGCTATGTGGAAACATCAGATCAAGTAGTATATAATGCACTCACACAAGTTGAGAAGGATGTTTTGAAAGATAAAAGAAAAAAGGATGGAAATGTGATGTTTAACATACATCAAGCCATGCATGAGAGCATACTACTAATATTTGCATTAGAAAAGCAAGCCAAGGAAACATGAGACATATTACAAACTTCTTATCGAGGTATGGACAAAGTCAAGACTTCAAAATTACAAATTTTTAGAAGATATTTTGAAAATTTGTCAATGAAAGACTCAGATTCAGTAGATTCCTTTTATACCATGTTATTGGCTTGATAAATTAGATTAAGTCTCATGGTGAAACCATAGAAGACAAAAATGTTATTGAGAAGGCACTTAGGAGTCTTGCTCCTAAATTTGATACCCTTGTTGTGACTTTGGAAGAGAGCAAAGACTTGAGTCAGGTTAGTCTAGATGAAATACAAACTTCCCTCATTAATCATGAACATAGATTGAATAGGTCAAACATGTCATTAGAGAATGAATTTTCCATGCAGTCATCTATAAGTCGTGGAAGAGGAAGGGGGAGATAAAACTCTAGAGGCAGAGGAAGGAGTCATGTTTGAGGTGGACATAGTAGCAGTCCTGGAAACACTGGTGGAAGAGGTCAAAACCTAAATACCAGTTATCCAAGCAGTCAGAGAACTGATAAATCAAATATTCAATGTCATTACTATAAAAAGTATGGACATTATGCATATGAGTGCAGAAAGAGATAGTACTATCAGAAAAAGAAAGGTCAAGATCAATCAAACAACACAAATAAGCCCTCCAGTCCCATGTTTATGGCACATGCCGAGGAAATGCCTATAGTATCAACAATTGAATGCAATGTTGCTCAAGCAAGTCCTTGTGACATATGGTATTTAGATTCATCTGGCAATAACCACATGGAAGGAAACATATAATTTCTTTCTAGTTTGGATGAGTCCGTCCAAACCAAGGTTACACTTGGAACAAATATCCAAGTCACTTTCTTAGGAAAATGAAGTATAAACATTTTAACTAAGAAAGGAGAACACAAATTTATGCTTGATGTATATTATGTTTTTGGTTTCAGGCATAATTTTATGAGCACATGATAATTGTTATAGAAAGGATACATAATCTACATGGAAGATAATCAATGTGTGATTATGGACATATATCCAAGTAATCAAATTATTGTAATAATTTAAATGACAAGTAACAGAATGTTCCCATTGACATTGAAGCCAACCAAGAATAAAAATGCAACACAAGCTACCGGTAAAGAAAAATATGTGTAGTTAGACATTGCATTTACAGCAGAAAGTGCACACAGTTCAAATGAAGAAAATAGTGCTCATAGTAACAAGAAAGAAGAAAGTGGGATGCAAGTAACATTCCAATCTGAAATACAGGATGATTCATGGTTATGAAATTTCAGATTTGGACATTTTAACTTTGGAGGAGTGAAGTTGTTACACACAAAGGATATGGTAAAAGGTTTACCATTGATTGAAAAACCAGAAAGAATATATGAATGTTGTATTTTTGGAAAGCAACACAAAGAATTATTTCCATTTGGAAAGTCTTATAGAACAAAATTTCCAATGGAAATTATACACCTAGACATTTGTGGACCAATGCAAACACCATATATAGGAGGCAATACTTATTTTCGAACATTTATTGATGATTTCTCAAGAAAGACATGGATTTATTTCTTAAAACATAAACCTTATGCATTGTATTGTTCTCAACAATTCAAAACATTTGTGGAGAAGTAGAGTGGTTATTACATCAAGTGTCTAAGAACTCATAAAGGAGGAGAATATATCTCAAGAGAATTTCATAAAAATTTTAAAGTTCATGGCATTTACAAGCAATTTACCATGCGATATACACCACAATAGAATGGTGTCGCAGAAAGGAAGAACAAGACCATCATGGAAATGGCGCATAGTATGTTGGAAACCAAACATTTGTTAAATGAGTATTGGGATGAAGCAATAGAAACTAGAATATACATAATGAACATATGTCCAACAAAGAGTGTGAAGAATAAAGTTCCTCAAGAATCTTGGATATGTATGAAGCATAATATGGCACACTTAAATTTTTTTGGTTGTGTTGCATTCACACATGTTCTAGATGAGATGAGAAAGAAGCTAGAAAACAAAGGACATAAATGTATATTTATTGGGTATTCTAAAGAAACAAATTGATACAAGTTGTATGACCCTATCACTAGAAAGGTCATAATCAGTCGTGATGTTTAGTTCGTGGAGAATGAATCATGGGATGGAAGCATAGCAAAGAAAGTCAGAATTATTGATGTAAAGGAGCATGATGACACATAAGAAGAGGTTATTCAGAAACCATGTACAATCCAGTGCGCAGTCCCTTCTACACCTAACACAAATTACAACACAAAATACTCCAATAAGATCAGTAGGTGTGCAGTCTACACCTAGAGTGCAACAAACTCCAACAAATAGTCCAAGTAGTTCTACATATCTAGATCCAACATTAGCAACTTTGTTAACAAGGAAGACAAGAAGTCTATGCAACATTTATAATGAGGACACAACAAATTTATTTTCAATTTTTTCTCTGTTTTCACAAATAGATGACCCATTAACTTTTGAAGAAGTTGTCAAGAAATCAAATGCATAGAGAACAATCAAACATGGAAGTTTGTAGATGTACATAAAGACACGGATGTTATAAGTGTCAAATGGATTTATAAAATCAAGCAAGATGCAAATAGAAATCTGTAGAAGCATAAGGCAAGGTCAGTTGCAAGAGGTTTTACAGGACAACTTGGAATTGATTTCAATGAAACATTTGCACCAATTGCACGCATGGACACAATCAGAACTTTGTTAGCCATTGTCACACAGAACAAATGGTTAATTTATCAAATGGAAGTAAAGTCAGAATTTTTGAATGAACATTTAGAAGAAGAAGTGTATGTGGAATAACCATAAGGCTATGAGGTTCCAGGACAAGAAAACAACGTATACATATTGAAGAAAGCACTATATGGATTAAAGCAGTCTCCCAGAGCTTGGTACAACCGCATAGATTCTTATCTCACATAGAATGGATTTCAGAGAAGTGAATGTGGAGCCAACACTATACATCAAAGAAAATCAGTAAGATAACATGTTAATTGTATACTTATATGTAGATGATTTGATATTTATAGGTGATTTTGGCATAGAAGAATTTAAGTTAATCATGAAGGATGAATTTTAAATCACTGATTTGGGACTTATGATATATTTTCTGGGTATCGAAGTTCATCAGTCCAAAATTGGTATATTTATCTCATAATCTAAGCATGCGCATGGAAATTTGAAAAGATTCAACATGATAAATTCCAAAGTAGCCCCAACACGTTTCATAATAGGATTGAAGTTAACCAAGGAAAATAAAGGGTCCAAGGTGGATCCCACACTATTCAAAATACTAGTAGGAATTCTTATATATCTAATAGCAACAAGGCCTGATATTATGTATGGAGTGAACTCGATTTCAAGGTTCATGGAAACTCCAAAAGAATCACATTGGAAGGAAGGAAACATAATTTTGAGATATGTGAATGGAACTAAATATTTTGGCATTATATATTCTACTTAAGAAAATTTCAGACTTCTGGATACACTGACAGTGATTGTGGAGGAAGCATAGATGACAGGAAAAATACCTCTGGGTACACATTTCATTTTGGAACAGGTATAGTATCATGGGCATCAAGGAAGAAACCCATAGTGACTCTTTCTTTTGTAGAAGTAGAGTATGTCGCAGCTACAAGCTCATCATGTCAAATAGTTTGGATGAGAAGAATGTTAAAAAAATTGTTGCAAGAACAACAAGAACCAACAACAAATTCAATAATCACATTATCAAAGAATCACGTGTTTCACAAGAAAACCGAACATATTGATACAAGGTATCATTTTATCATAGAATTGGTGAATAACAAAGACATTAGTTTAGAGTTTTATAGGTCAAAAGAACAAGTTGTAGATATTTTCACAAAATCTTTAGCATGAGATGCATTTCAGCATCTGCACAGTGGTTTGGGATTCTACAGAGTAACAAATGAGTGACAGTAAAATGTCAATTCAAATTTTTGATGTAAAATTTTGTGTCATGTAAATCCTACCTACTTATAATTAAGTGAGAGTGTTGGAAATAATAATCCCAAGTCGGTGAGATTTAAGTCCAGGTCAATTTTTAAGCTAATCGGTCTAATCTACAACTTGAGTTTATTTAGTTTATCCCTTTACGCAAACTTAGTTTTATGAGTCTGCAAGCAGGGGATTTATTAACAGAGACGATCTTAATATTTATCGAATCAAGTTAAGTAGGTAAGAGTCAATGGAATTTATTGTCGACTTTGTGAGAGAACAAGCTTTGTGTCTGCAAAGTCAGAAGAAGTTGTTGGAGCTAAGCTCAAAGTCAGAAGTTGTTGGAGCTAAGCTCGTCACAGTTACCATATTCTGAATTAGCACACAATGCCAAATTTCTGAATATATATCAATTGTTTTGTGTGTTGACAATTCATGTGTATTTTCAGCTTTTGTTGTGCTTATGAGTTCAGGTGTTAAAGATTAAAGATTAGCACATAGTAATGAAATTACTTTGTTAAGTGTTTATATCACAACCCGCAGTAAATCGTACAGTCTGTGAACTGCGCGATAAATCCTGATTTGTGGTGCGCAGTATTTGTCACTAGGCTGCGCACAGTTTCCCCATGCGCTGTAGATCCGAGAATAGATTGTCGACCACCAAACTTCCAGGATTTTCAGTGTTTGTTTGTTGTTTGAAGCGTCGACAATCACTGGTCGAGGTTTATAAGCATAAGTTCCCTCACTCGCTCACTGGCTTCTTTGGAGACCATGGGAGCCGGGCTCGGAGGCCTGAAGCAGCAACCTTTCTTTATAAGGACTTACAGCTCAGAACAGCATCTCCATTGTGCTCTCGGATAGCTTTCCGTTGTACCTATGGTCTCCTCTAAAGGCCTGGTGGGGACTTTACAGTATGCCATGGTGACTTCCCGTACGATTGGCTAGGGCCCGGGGTGATTAGACCTCCCTACTTACCCTTGATAGGGCTATTACGTGTGCGAGGGAAATGCCTTTCTTTTTCCCTGGTTCCTCACATGTATGACCTCATCAGTGCTTCGTATTGATATACACGCCAGACACATGAACCCAGCTGCGATTAGTCTGCTCCGGTTTGTTGTTTAAGCGTTTCACATGCTTTTTTGCGCAAAAAGGAAAACGAAGAAAGAGTTATTTCTTTTGATTATTGTTCTGCACTGTGAGCATACTGAAGGATGAGTGCATACTAATGCCTGTTTTCTCACAAATTACATGACAGCATTAAAAAAAGGCAAAATCTGGGAAAATGTTCGACTATTTCTGTAAACAAACGCATACTCCCACAGATTCTAGTCCATTGGTTTAAGTTGATCTGGTTTTGGTC
>JZKD02S2040023.1:1278771-1305436 GCA_000966675.3 Picea glauca | reverse complement strand
TAAAGAAAATAATTATTGGAGGAAAGTGGGGGATGGATGCCACTTGTACGAAGGAGAATTTTTGGAACTTTTTATTTAAAAATTAAAATTTAATGAGATTAGGGAAAGAATGGAAATGCTAAAATGCTATAAAAGAAAGAGAGGAGAAGGAAGTGGGGGATCGGTTGTTAGCGTAATGTTACGTTGCTAGAATTGTGACTTGACTGATTACTTGTGGGGAGTTGGGATTTTCCAGCTCAGATAGGAGCGGTAGCTCGGCCTTGCGAGGCGAGCTGGGAGCTAGACATATCATTTGGATAGTGTGTGGCCCCTTTGTGGCTCAGGGGGCTAAGGGGGAAGCAGAGTACCCCTAGCGATTTTCTGGGAGGTAGTGGTTTAGTCTCGACGGTTGGCGAGCGGGAGCGGCACGGAGCGCGCGGAGGACATTTAGAGTAGGCAAACAGGAAAAGGTACGCCCCTTCAGTTGAATGATAGATTGTGTAGGATGTATGATTTAGACCTGTATGTGTATTATTGTGGTTGTAGTTGGTTTTATTGTGCAGCAAACACGTCCCTCTAACCAGCTCGATTTCGACTAAATCTTTATGTTCGAACAATCTCCTGAAAATTTTGTGTCTGAAAATTCTTACGGCAAAAATTATAGATTTGGATTTTTGGGACTGAAACTTTGTATGTATGGATCAATTTTTGGACTTTTAAGTTTAAATTTTTTTTTTCTAAATTAACATATATCTGAATCGATGGGTTGAGTGAACGCCATAGTAGTAATCACTTACCCCCTTAACAGTCTGGATGTATGACTCCCCTTGCCGCTTGAATGTTGGATTTTTTTAAAAAAACTAAATACTCATGTATGTTCAATTCCTGAAGATTGTATGCTGAATTTTGACTGAGTCTACATGTATGTAATGTCATAAGGGTCTGATTCGGCTGCTGTGCACTTTAAGTTCAAAATTGAGCAGTGAAATTTTATGTAATGAATTTTTCATTTAGAAGTTGTAATGAACTTTATGAAATGAGATTTTATGCTCTAAAGTATACTTATGGTAGTTTATAATCAGAACTGGCAATAGTGCCTCTGTTGTGCACCGATCCATCGCAACCCTACACCAATCAAGTTCACGTTCTCGTCAAAAATAGCAATCTATTCTATTGAGCCTGTAAATGCTATGCTCTAGTCTCACTGCACCATATCTACAATATAGATAGTAGGTGTGAAAGATTAAATATACTCACTCTGACAAAGCAGTCATGAAAATGCATTCTGAGAAGAGGTGCGGCCAGAGTTGGGGCTTTGGATATGTAGTGTGCAAATTATTTATTCTACTACATTAGAAACTCCGGGGCAGGTCTTATCATAGAAGTTCAGTTCCAGTCCTCCAGCTGCATCTGTCAATGAACATGCAAATATTAAAAACCTTGCAGCAAAAAACAAAATTGTAGCCATTTTATCCATGTGAATGCTTTGGAAAGAGCAATTATATTATCACTATAACATTGGTCTCGACAACAACGCAATTTATAGCCTAAATAATTGTGCGAGTTGTGTGTTGATTTTGACTGAAAACAAAAACAGAAGACATAAGGAAACGGGTTATGATTGGATTTGGTGGATGTGCGATAGTCATCCCAGCTGGTATCGCGACTCTTCTTCAAATATAATTTATGGACTAGTGTTTAATTTGTTTACTTCAAATATAAACAATATGTTTACTTCATATCCCTACTCTACTCAATGAGCGACTGCATTGTCGGTTTCTAATGCTCATTCTCTACCACATCTTTCCACGACTTTTTTTTTTTCCAAATTTTCAACCCACACGTGACAGGTGATATAGTACCAACATTTAAGCTACCTCCTATAATCACACAGAATAATGCCAATTGGAATTGTTTATGTTGCAAGTGAAAACGATACATGGATAACAATAATAATGGAAAGAGGCAAGGTATCATTTTCGCTCAGCAGACCGAGAAAGAAAAAGAGTATAACTCCTCCTAAACATTACATTAATGTGTACATTTTTTTATTATTTTTTTTTCAATTTAAAAGGGTTTTCACTTTTATTCAATTTTTTGTTTCATAATAAATCTAAGTTATGATAATTTATGCTAATTTTTTTCATATATATTAATTTTCAATTTTTATGTTAATCTTGAAAATAATTATACATCTATCTCATTATAGGAACATTCTATTAAAATATTTTAATAATAAGAAATTTATTACTTCCAAATACTTTATAATAATAAATAATAATGTCATTTAAGTTCATAACCAAAATACCAAATATGGAAATAATTTAAGTAAATAATGTGGAAACTACTATTTGTGTTTGGATCATTCCTGTATTTTCATTACCTATCAAATTAGGTATTCAAGGTTTAACAACAGCAACTAATCTTTCACATGTGTTTTTTTTTTTACTTTTTTTTTTCTCTCTATTCTGCATATAAAGTTAGTCAAGCTGAATTAACTGATCTCATATGTTGTCTTATTCTAGATATTCCAAGTTTGAAGATTTCTTCGTCTTTTTCTCACATTCTTCCTCCTTTTAGTATCCTCGAGAACAGAGAACATAGAGCCCATTTGTGGCGTTGATCTATCTACTTCTTTTCTTATATTTATTGTAGCTATCCACATTTAATACAACTGCAGATTATTGCAAAGGTCACTGTGGACTATTGCAGATAGAAAAAGAAAGAAAGAATTTATGAATGTCTCATTTCTTGTGTATTCTTCAGTTGGGATAATTTCACCCAATTATCAAATGAAGACTCTCCTTGAAACATTCGACCTCTTGGAACCATTGACCTATGAACCTTATTCCATTTTTGTATGGACAAGATTAAATATGATGGAATTACTCTACCTATTTATTGACATTAAGTTGATATAGAATTGATACTTGCAAGACATTTCAGTACAAGTAGCGTAATCATAATTTTGTCAAGATATAATAAATTGTTCTAATTATTGATAGTCAAGACTGCATTTATGATAATCTAGATTGATTAAACATGTCCATCCTCACTTGTAAACTTGATTATTCTATGATGAATCGATGATTGTGGACCCTGTGGATTTAGCTAGTTGCATGGATTGATTATGGTTGGTTGGTTGTCGGAGTCCTTCAGACTTGCACCTTCCGTAGAGGTCGTGGTTGGTCATTAATTTTTGTTGTACTTGGTTGCAATCCTTTGTTGCTTGGTCTTCTTGTGTCGGGCGGGTTGTAGACACCTCCATGTTCCTCATAACAGTCGCCAGCCCTAAGACCTTAAATGGTTAAAATCGATGGGAACCTGGGCTTGAGCGTTGATTATGAGTCTTGAAGGTCCTAACCATTGCAGGGTAGGACGGGCAGGTAGTCAGTCTTATTATTGTCTGTTGATTGTCGTTCTTTGCTTGCAGAGGTCTATGTGCATCTTATATCTCTATGTTGTCATCATCATATGGCGATGCAGAGTCGAATGTATTTATTATCCTTGTACACACGCACACACACAAAAAAAAAAAAAAATTCACTTGTTATAAGAGGTTGTCGTCGTAACGAGGAGGTTCGTTACATATGGTATTAGAGCGGGTTCGACCCGCGATGTGGGATCGCTACAGCTTTCGTTGACATGATTTGATTATACTTTTTCTAATCGAGTTGATTGTGTGCGTGCAGGTAATCATGGTTAGAGGACGTCGCAGAGGCAGACAACAGGGTGCTAGGGGAGGAGGCGCGATGCTTCCAGTAGCATCCACGCCTGAGGGGTCTAACCCCTAGGGAGACGAGCAGGTTCTCGGATAGGAGTAGATAGTCGTTGGAGACGTAGTCGGGACGATGAGATCTTTTCAGTGCATGTCTGAGGAACTAATCAGCCGCTTGGACAGAGATGAGGCCAGGGCGTCGGCACCCGTTGAGGTTCCACCACGTGCACTGGCCGTTACTGGTAGCATTCACCATGAACTTGAGAAGGTTAAATTTCACGAGTTCTTTGGTACCCAGGATGGCACCACCGTCGAGTCATGGTTGGAGAATATGGCGATGTGCTTCGCACTTCGTGATTATACCTCCAACATGAAGGTCTGCATGGTGGTCTTTCAACTGAAGGGGAGTGCTCTTCTATGGTGGAAGACACTCCTACCACAGTTGAACATGGTCATCGAAGATGTGTCATGGGAACTATTCAAGGAACGGTTCCGAGAGAGGTACCTTTCAGAGGAATTCATCGAGCATCATCTCAATGAGTTCAACACCTTATGACAGGGAGGTCGTACGATGCCCGAGTACGAGGCCCGTTTTATGAAGCTGCTCCGGTACGCTCCATACCTTAACACAGACAAAATTAAGGTCAACAGGTTTGTGTTCGGCCTTAACGGTAGCCTGCGTGCAAAGGTTAGGATTTTGATGCCTCAAACCTTGCATGATGCCATCCAGAAGGCCCTCATAGTAGAGGAGGAGCTTATTAGTGGGGATCAGACCAGGACTCCAGCGAGACCAGCAGGGCAGGTTTCATCTGGAAAACAGTAGCACCAGACACCAGCGAGACATACGTCGGGATATCATGGCTTCCAGAGGGGATCCACTTTCACCACACCCTGGCGACCGCAGCCTTAGCAGTGGACACCTTATCGAGGACCACCGCCTCAGCAACAACGTCGCCCGCAGCAACAGTAGTTTAGGCCTATTCAGCAGAACAGACTAAGGTTCCAGGTCGGTGGGCCGTCATCTTCTACTTCGGGTACCAGGACTACTAGGCCGAAGAATGGATGTTGGACGTGTGGGGAACCAGACTACCAACGCGACTGTCCTATGGAGAGGACTAGAGCGTCCGGATCAGTCGAACCCACTACAGTAGGAGATATGGGCAAGGCCCATCGGATTCATGCAGCCGTGAATAACCACCAGGAAGAGCATCAGTCAACTGTGCTCGAGATGATAGGTATTGTCGTTGACCAGACACTTAGTATTTTGATTGATCTCGGTGCTATCGAGAGTTTCATTTCTGGTGCAGCGCTAAAAAGGATTAAGGTAAAGGCAGTCGAACAGGATGAGTTTAGCTTCGTAGAGATGGCTTCGGGAGCCAAACAAAAGGTTGGAGGAAAAGTTACGGGCTGTGCCCTTAACCTGGGAGAGTTTTTAATGAGGGCCAACTTGTACGTCACGATATTAGGATCTTATGACGTCGTGATTGGTATGGATTTGTTGGAATTGCATGAGGCGATACTCAACTGTAAGAGAAAACGGTTGATCTTGGCCGATGATGAGGGATAGAGATGAGTGATTGTGGGACGGAACCAGGGAGTTTCCCTGAGGTTCATCTCTTCCTTGCAACTTTGGAAGAGCATGCGCAAGGGGTGCAAGCTTTATGTGATCCTTGCGCTAAACAAGAAGGGAGTAGCGAAAGGTATAGAACACCTTCTGGTGGTGAGAGAGTTTGCAGAAGTGTTTCCGGAGGAGTTACCTGGGATGTCGTCGGAGAGGGAGTTGGATTTTACCATAGACCTAAAACCGGGGACTAAACCAATAGCGAGAACGCCTTATCAGATGTCAAACCTGGAGTTACAAGAGTTGAAAATGTAACTAAAGGAGTTTCTATATCTAGGACTGATACGTCCTAGTGTGTCACCGTGGGGTGCACCAGTTATTTTCATACGAAAGAAGGACAGATCGTGGAGGCTTTGCATCGACTACTGTCAACTGAACAAGGCCACGATCAGGAATCAATATTCCTTGCCGAGAATTGATGATCTATTCGATCAAATGAAGGGTGCGACGGTGTTCTCCAAGATCGATTTGCGATCAGGGTATCACTAGTTGTGGATCGAGGAAGATGACGTCCCTAAGATTGCCTTTAAGACGAGATTTGGACATTACGAGTTTATTGTTTTGTCGTTTGGACTAACAAACGCCCCAGGAGTATTTATGAGTTTGATGAACGGGGTGTTCCGCGAGTACTTGAACAAGTTCGTCCAAGTATTCATTGACAATATTTTGATCTACTCTCGGATGACGGAGGAGAATGAAGATCACTTGCGCTTGGTGCTACAGTTTCTATGAGAGCACAAATTGTATGGGAAGTTGACCAAATGCTCTTTTTATCAATCGAGGATTCACTACTTAGGGCATGTCATCTCCGACAAAGGTATCATCATGGATCCAGCCAAGGTCGAGGATATTATGGAATGGCCTGCACCGACGAATGTCATGGAAGTGAGTAGCTTTATGGTTTTAGCAGGATAGTATCGATGGTTTGTCGAGGGATTTTCGAAGATAGCAAATCCGATCACAAAATTGCAGAAGAAAAAAAAGAAGTTTGTTTGGACCAAGAAATGTGCGAAAGCATTTTGGAGGCTTAAGGAGTTGTTAAAAACAACACCGATACTAAAGGTCCCTGACATGGACGCAGATTTCTTAGTATGCAGCCAAGGAAGGTTTAGGCAGATTCTTGATGCAAGACGGATGAGTGATTGCTTACATTTCGAGGAAAATGAGAAGGCATGAGGAGAACTACGTAACGCACGATTTGGAGTTATTAGCCATCGTATATGCCTTGAAGGTTTGAATACACTACCTTGTTGGACAAAAATTTGAACTAAAGACTGATCATTGTGGACTACAACACATTTTTACGCAAAGCGACCTGAACGCGCGACAATGGCGTTGGTCAGAATTCCTTAGCGAGTATGAATTTGAGATTAATTACATAAAGGGAATAGTGAACCGAGTGACGGATGCTTTGAGTCGAAGGCCACGCATCTTTTCGGTGTTGCCTCTTCAAACGAATCTATGAGAGAAGATTCTCACTTTACAGTGTAACGATGAATGGTACAAAGAGGTCGAGGGTTTTATCGGACAAAACACAATGATGGTACCACAATATGAGGGATTTTCATTTGATAGCGATGGTTTATTGAGGTTTAAAAGTCAAATTTACGTATTGCCAAACGACGAGTTGAGGATCTTGATCCTGAGTGAGGCTCATAGAGCAGTTTACATGGCTCACCCGGCAATCACGAAGATGAAAGAAGACCTTAAACCCTTATTTTTTTGGAAGGGAATGAAGGCCAACATAGTCAACTATGTGGCCAGGTGTCTAGAATGTCAGCAGGTAAAGGCTGAACATAGACACCCAGCAGGATTACTACAACCACATGCTATTCCGGAATCGAAATGGGAGGTTATTTCGATGGATTTTATTGTTGGATTGCCACTGACGGCAAGGAGACACGACTCGATTTTTGTAGTAGTAGACACTCTGACGAAGAGTGCTCAATTTATTCTTGTGCATACAACGTATCAGGCACCTGACATAGCTAGAGTTTTTATCAGTGAGATTGTGAGGCTGCATGGTGTGCCTAAGAGGATTATATCTGATCGAGGATCGGTGTTTACTGGACGATTTTGGACGAGTTTCGAAGAGGCCTTGGGAACCCAACTTAACTTTAGTACTGTGTATCACCCAGAGACTGACGGGCAGATAGAACGAATGAACCAAACCTTGGAAGACATGTTGCGCATGTACGTGATGGACCAACAAAAGCGTTGGGAAGAATTCTTGCCACTAGTGGAGTTCGCTTACAACAATAGTTACCAAAGCACCATTAAAATGGCGCCCTTCGAGTTTCTTTATGGGCAACCGTGTCGGATGCCCTTGAGTTGGGATCGACTGGAGGATAGGGTCCTGGTGGGACCAGAAGTGATCCAAGAAATGGAAGAGAAAATGAAAACCATAAGACAAAGGATTAAAGAAGTGTAGGATCGACAGAAGAGTTATGTTGATGCGCACCGATTCGACCGTAGTTACGAGGTCGATGATAGAGTCTTCTTGCGGGTTAAATTGCATAAGAGTTCGATCAAGTTTGGAAAGGGAGCTAAACTCTCTCCTAGGTTCATGGGACCTTTCGAGATTGTGGAGAGAAAGGGGTATGTGGCCTATCGACTAGCCTTGCCTGATTCCTTGAGGCGTATGCACCATGCTTTTCATGTATCTGTTTTGAGACATTATATTAGTGATCCTACACATGTGATTGATATGAGTTCCTTGCAGGTATCGGACGAGGGAGCTCTCATGGATGAGCTAGTCTGCATCTTAGATCATCGTGTTCGACAGTTACGACGTCGAACGATAGATCAAGTCAAGGTCCAGTGGGACAATTATAGTCCGCACTCGGCGACCTGGGAGGATGCATATGATATGCGCCAACAGTTTCCATTTTTGTTTAATTGATAGACTTATGATACTGTGATACACTTATTTTGGCATTTATACTATGAAACTTCGGGATGAAGTTTAGACCAAGAGGGGGTATATGTAACATCCCGCTCTGGCGCACTGAGAAAACCTATTCTTTGAGGACACTTGCTCGCAAATGATCCAGACTATTATGATATTAAAACATTTGTCCTTGATTATGATGCATTATGATAGATGACATGATGTTTTACTGCTTTGACATGGACAGGTGCTATTGACTCGGTTTTACTGAGTGTGCAGGGTTTTGGACCTTGAGGATGCAGAGGCATCGACGGAACCCCTTGGACTCTGGATCGAGTCAAGGAGTGCGCTATTGGGGTTTGATTGCTTTACTGTAATTTTAGTACATTTGATCAAATGATATGATGTGGACATGTTTTGACATGTTTGTTGATGATGCAGGTTGATGATAGCTTGCCAACAAAACTTGCATATGGAGTAAAGGGGCCACACACAACTACCAGATGATTGAGGGAGAGGTGTGGACAACAGCCCTGCCACAGACTACTAGCACTCCCGCCATGGCTCAGACTGTAGGTTAATGATTACCTAGTTCGAGAGGATCCACAATGCCATGAGGGCAGACTGCGATAGTCACTCACAATGATTCTAAGGGGCGCGCAATAAGGTGGGGACCTTATTCCTTAGAAGCCCTTAGTCTCCCACAAGTTCACCTGGCGGAGTGTTGACTCCAGGGGTTATTGATGTCTACCAATCAGTCAAGAGGTGAGTGGCACCCTTGGAGCACATGGTGCATCTTGAAGGGCATGTCCGCGCAAAAGAAACAAAAGAGGCGAGTGGCACCCTTGGAGCACATGGTGCATCCTGAAGGGCACGTCGCGCAAAAGAAACAAACGAGGCGAGTGGCACCCTTGGAGCATGTGGTGCGTCCTGAAGGGCACGTCATGTTGATGATGATGAAGGAACAAACTTAGATGGCCCTAAGACATTTAACACATTAATAAATTCTTAAGCAACTTCCCTAATGAAATGTCGCCCAGTTCAGAATCTAAGTTCTAAGTCTAAAACTTCTATAGGGGTAAAACTTTGTCTAACCTTAAGAAAATTACCCTATAAAAAAATAAAAATTAAAATTAAACTAAAAACCACTTAAGTAATAGTTTTAGTCTTCATAAAAAATTTGGGTTAAAATGAAGAGAGTAATAATTTAATTAAAATCAGTGGTTTTAAATTGTAAAGAAGAATTTAAATTTTTAACTTGTGAAAGTGTAAAAGATATTTAATTAATAATAAAAAGGAAAAGATTAAATAGCGCAACTGCCATTTTGGCTCTAATAAAAAGGGGAAAGAAGGGAATGATAAAAATTTGGGAAACTAAGGAATGGAGGAAACATAATAAGGGAAAGAGGGGAACTTATGGTAAAAAACGAGGTCAACATAGTAAAGAATTTGCAATTAAGAACCTTCTAAATTGAACTAAATTAGCAACTTCATTTTAGGGAAAATATTTAAACCTGTAAGGGAATCTAGGAACACCTAGGAGTAAATTTAGGAGCAACTCTAGGTGGGTGAGGGAAATGAGACAATTATTAATTTAAAGAAAATAATTATTGGAGGAAAGTGGGGGGATGGATGCCACTTGTACGAAGGAGAATTTTTGGAACTTTTTATTTAAAAATTAAAATTTAATGAGATTAGGGAAAGAATGGAAATGCCAAAATGCTATAAAAGAGAGAGAGGAGAAGGAAGTGGGGGATCGATTGTTAGCGTAACGTTATGCTGCCGAAATTGTGACTTGACTGATTACTTGTGAGGAGTTGGGATTTTCCAGCTCGGATAGGAGTGGTAGCTCGGCCTTGCGAGGCGAGTTGGGAGCTAGACATACCATCTGGATAGTGTGTGGCCCCTTTGCGACTCGGGGGGCTAAGGGGGAAGCAGAGTACCCCGAGCGATTGGCTGAGAGGTACCGGTGTAGTCTCAACGGTCGGCGAGCGGGAGCGGCACGGAGCACACGGATGACACTTGGAGCAGGCGAACAGGCAAAGGTACACCCCTTCGGTTGAATGATAGATTGTGTAGGATGTATGATTTAGACCTGTATGTGTATTATTGTGGTTGTAGTTGGTTTTATTGTGAAGGAAGCCCGTCCCTCTAACCAACTCGATTTCGACTAAATCTTTATGTCCGAACAATCTCTTGAAAATTTTGTGTCTGAAAATTCTTACGGCAGAAATTATAGATCTGGATTTTTGGGACTGAAACTTTGTATGTCTAAATCGATTTTTGGACTTTTATGTTTAATTTTTTTTTGTCTGAATTAACATATATCTAAATCAATGGGTTGAGCGAGCACCATAGTAGTAATCACTTACCCCCCTAACAGTCTGGATGTATGACTCCCCTTGCCACTTGAATGCTGGATTTTTTTTTAAAAACTAAATACTCATGTCTGTTCAATTCCTGAAGATTGTATGCCGAATTTTGACTGAGTCTACATGTATGTAACGTTGTAAGGGTACGATTCGGCTGCTGTGCACTTTAAGTTCAAAATTGAGCAGTGAAATTTTATGTAATGAAGTCTTCGTTTAGAAGTTGTAATGAACTTTATGAAATGAGATTTTATACTCTAAAGTATACTTATGGTAGTTTTTAATCAGAACTATCTATAGTGCCTCTGTTGTGCATCGATCCATCGCAACCCTACACCAATCAAGTTCATGTTCTCGTCAAAAATAGCAATCTATTCTCTTGATCCTGTAAATGCTATGCTCTAGTCTCACTGCACAATATCTACAATATAGATAGTAGGTGTGAAAGCTTAAATATACTCACTCTGACAAAGCAGTCATGAAAATGCATTCTGAGAAGAGGTGTGGCGAGAGTTGGGGCTTTGGATATGTAGTGTGCAAATTACTTCTTCTACTACATTAGAAACTTCGGGGCAAGTCTTGTCCTAGAAGTTCAGTTCCAGTCCTCCAGCTGCATCTGTCAATGAACATGCAAATATTAAAAAACTTGTAGCAAAAAACAAAATTGTAGCCATTTTAGCCATGTGAATGCTTTGGAAAGAGCAATTATGTTATCACTATAACATTAGTCTCGACAACAACGCAATTTATAGCCTAAATAGTTGTGCAAGGAGTTGCGTGTTGATTTTGACTGAAAACAAACATGGAAGACATAAGGAAACGGGTTATGATTGGATTTGGTGGATGTGCGATAGTCATCCCAACTGGTATCGCGACTCTTCTTCGAATATATTTTATGGACCAATGTGTAATTTGTTTACTTCAAATATGAACAATATGTTATGAAGCTTCATATCCCTACTCTACTCAATGAGCGGCTGCATTGTCGGTTTCTAATGCTCATTCTCTGCCACATCTTTCCATGACTTTTTTTCTTCCAAATTTTCAACCCCCACGTGACAGGTGATATAGTACCAACATTTAAACTACCTCCTATAATCACACAGAATAATGCCAATTGGAATTGTTTATGTTGCAAGTGAAAACGAAACAGTGATAACAATAATAATGGAAAGAGGCAAGGTATCGTTTTCGCTAAGCAGACCGACAAAGAAAAAGAGTATAACTCCTCCTAAACATTACATTAATGTGTACATTTTTTTATTAGTTTTTTTTTCAATTTAAAAGGGTTTTCACTTTTATTCAATTTTTTTTTTCATAATAAATATGAGTTATGATAATTTATGTTAATTATTTTCATATATATTAAGTATCAATTTTTATATTAATCATGAAAATAATTATACATCTATCTCATTATAGGAACATTCTATTAAAATATTTTAATAATAAGAAATTTATTACTTCCAAATACTTTATAATAATAAATAATAATGTAATTTAAGTTCATAACCAAAATACCAAATATGGAAATAATTTAAGTAAATAATGTGGAAAATAATATTTGTGTTTGGATCATTCATGTACTTTCATTACCTATCGAAATAGGTATTCAAGGTTTAATAGCAGCAACTAATCTTTCACATGTGTTTTTTTTTTACTTTTTCTTTTTATCTATTCTGCATATAAAGTTAGTCAAGCTTAATTAACTGATCTCATATGTTGTCTTATTCTAGATATTCCAAGTTTGAATATTTCTTCGTCTTTTTCTCACATTCTTCCCCCTTTTAGTATCCTCGAGAACGGAGAACATAGAGCCCATTTGTGGCGCTGATCTATCTACTTATTTTCTTATATTTGTTGTAGCTATCCACATTTAATACAACTGCAGATTATTGCAAAGGTCACTGTGGACTATTGCAGATAAAAAAAGAAAGAAAGAATTTATGAATGTCTCCTTTCTTGTGTATTCTTCAGTTGGGAATTTATGAATGTCTCCTCTCTTGGATCATGAATCCCACCCTTTCCTTATCAAAATTCCCTTCATATATAGTGAATGATATCTCTCTACTCTAAGGAGGTCGAAACCAAGGAGCTACATAGGATCCTCCTCCATTTAGGAGTCTGTTACAAAAGATCCCAACAAAAACATAATAAATTCCTATTTTTGGGGATCTTATATATTGTGATAAATGTCTTTTGAAACAGGTCATGATTCTTGATCTGATGATAGAATGCATGTCCCTTATGTCCAACTACCTCCTAGGAAACCATTTGAACCCCTCGGATAGGTGGTATCCCTCCTAAAACTCGGATTTATCAAACCGTTAGAGTTCGCAGCGCCTTTGACCTCTGGTATCCTGTAGAGATGAACCCTCAGAGAAACAATGACACTATGGGGTCGAGACTCATATATAGGATGACACTTCCACATATATGGTTGGCCCAAGAGGACATCACAGACATCCAGGAGGGCAACATCACATAATACCTCATCCTTGAAGGGCTGGATATCGTATTACAATTAGCATTTTTGGTTGACATGGAGATCCTATCCCTCACGAAGCCACTCAATGTTGTATGGTTGTGGGTGTGGTGTTGTCTAAAATCCCAAATATTTGACGACCTCTGCTGAGATGAGGTTCTTCTGGCTTCCACTATCAACAATAAAATGCAACAAGTTCCCTTTCTCTCACATCTGTGAATGAAAAAGGTGCTCCCCCTCTTCAGGTTCTATTAGTTCTTGTGGTTGAGTTGTTGTGGTAGAGACAGTAGCAGTGGGGTCTGCATCGATGATCTGTCTCTCCCATTATTTTCTGAATCAGATTATGAATCTGGGTTTCGATATTTTTCTTTGATCTCAACCACCAATGACTCTTTTGAGTGACATTCATCGATGTTGTGCCAGGGGATTTTGTGGAAATCGTACCACTTTCTAGTGTCCTCCTTCATCTTTTTGTGACCCTTATTTTCCTCTAGATTAAACTGGTTTTCGAGAGGTTGTTTGTTAGGGTCATCTTTATCATAATTTGGTTGTTGCGTATTTGCATACCCAAACTCCCATTTGTTCTGGAGCCTAAATTTCTTCTCGATTTTGATAGCATATTGATAGGAAGTTCCAAACGATGAGATGTCCAAAAACTCCATTTTAGTTTGGATGTATCTTTGTAGAGCCCCACGGTATTTCAGAACCAAATGTCGCTCAGAATATTTGATACCCAACTTGGTGTGCAAGGTATGGAAGGTATTGGTCAAATATGACACTTCTTTTCCCCTCTCTTGTGCAGAATGGTCCATTTCATGTACTATTCGTCATAGTTGCCAACATGGTAATATTGTTCCTTGACTGCAACCACAAAAAAATCCCAAGCAGGCTCGGCCCCATATATTCTGACTCCTCTGTGGAAATTTTCTCCCAGGAAGTTGCCCACCAATGTTTGACATGGGGGAGAGCCTTAAGGAATGCGAATGTGATCTTTTCCTTGTCGAAAAAATTGTGAACATAAAAATAACCTTCTAGTAGATTTAACCATTTTTCTAGGGCATCTACATCTATATGTCCTTCGAATACAGGAATATAAAAATTAAATTGTACCTTGAAAGGAGAGCTGTCTCCAAAGTGTCCACTTGATGAATATGCTTCGGTTGTTATCGACAAGCGTTGAAGGATGTGGGAAAAATTCTCCATCATTTTGTCCCTCTGTCGCATAAGATCTTGCTCAAGCAACAGATTACTATAATCGTATGCTCTGTCATTTTTATTTTCCTCCACCATGGAGGGTTTATTGGGCGTACGAGATCAATTTTCCTCAAGAGAGACAAGCTCAAGACCCAACTTTCTATACTTGGACCTCGTCGGGGACATGCACTGAAAAAATGCATCAAGACCAGTCTGCTTTGATACCATTGATCCGGATTATTTTAGGCACGATATGACACCAGAGATATAATAAATAAATGTAAAGAGATATCTCAGATATCCAATAATAGAACATAAATATATCATAGATGCAACCATAAACACAAATATACATTAACACATAATTTCTATTAATGAGGGAAATATACAAAACTATAGAAATATAGAGTGAAAGACTCGCTAGAATGGTGGTTGCTTATCTCTGAGAAAAGATGTGACGAATACTCGTATTCGCAAGAAGATAAATGTTACAATGAGGATCCAAAGTCCTTTTTATCATAAATAAAATCCAAAACCCTAACCTCAAAAGATGAAAACCCAACAATTTTGTGGACCTTGTTTTGGGTAGTTTGGTGTATCAACTTTCCCGGGGCGTAACTTTGGCATACGATCTCCATTTGGGGCGCACGATAACTCGTTGGAAAGGTATTGTCGAGGAGATTCATTTTGGAGGCTCAATAAAATACTTTAGTCAACATTGAGGTTCTCTATCCCGAAAAACTTCATTTAGGCCTTCAAAATGACCCCAAAATTTTAGGAACCGAAAAAATGTTAAAAATAGTAAGTTGCCAAAAAATTGTTTTGAGCCAGTTGGAATAGGTTGGTGGTCACCGATATCCACCAGGATAATTTCAACTATAATATGAGTAGAATTCACTTGTTTATGTTGCAAATATTCAAGTATTTTCCTAAGCCACACAATCTCCTTTGTCGCTTCTGCAATTGTCACATATTTTTCCTCGGTTGTGGAATCTGCTAGAACTAATTGTTTGTGTGATCTCCAGGAGATAGTTGTTGATCCAAGACTCGTGAGATAATCTGAATTTGATACTCCATTTTCCTTATCCCCATCAAATTCTGGATCAGAATATATTATAAGATTGAAGTCATCCACCTTAGAGTACCTGAGTCCAAAATATTGAGTTCCTTTCAATTATTTCAGATGTCTTTTTGTAGCAGACCAATGTCCTTCGCAAGGAGTTTTCATGAACCTGGAAAGAATCCCAACAACAAATGAAATGTTTTGTCTAATGGTAGTAAGATAGACAAGGCTTCCCACAAGCTGTCTATACTTGGTTGCATCCTCAAATTCATTCCCTTATTTTGATGTTAGTTTCAAATTCTGTTCCATTGGAGTAGAAACAAGATTGCACTTAGCCACGTCAAACTTGTTCAGCAATTCTCTAATGTACTTCTTCTAGGAGATGAATATGTACTTTGGATTTTGAATGACTTCAATGTCAAAATAGTAGTGAAGATGTCCCAAATATATCATCTTGAATCCTTTCTTCATCTCTTTCTTTATGGATGCAATGTAGTTCTCATCATTCCCCGTTATGAACATATCATCTACATATACTAAAACATACACAACAATTTTTCCAACTTTCTTGAAAAAAAAAAGTTGCATCATCAAGATTGAAATGCTTGAAATTTAATTTCAGAAGATGCTCAGTTAATTTTTCATACCATGCTCATGGTACTTGTTTCAATCCATATAAGGATTTGATCAGTTTGCATACCTTATGTTCTTGTACCTTCACAATAAAGCCTTGTGGTTAATACATGAACACATTCTCTTTCAAGTCTCCATTCAAGAAAGAAGTCTTCACATCCATTTGATTAATTTTCCATCCATTTTGTGCTACCATAGAAAATCGAGTGTGGATGGTAGCCCATTTTTCTATGGGGGAAATGTTGTTGGGAAAATCTCCCTACGGACTAGCAAATAGAGTTCAGACTTTGCATGCAGATATGACTGAAGAGAAATTACTTTCTACCTTCATCCCTAGATTTAAATCCCCTTTTCTTAGTAAATGCATGGAAAGATCAACCTACCTCGTTCTCAACGTTTGATGTCAATCCTCTATTGTACTTGATTCCTTGTTCGCAATACTCCTTCCAAAGTTGACCTGCATCCAAGACAAGCAACAACTATGCATGCATACTACTTCTATACTAACAGGTTAGAAATCCAAACATAAACTAATCAAACCATAAAAAGTTCATGAATTGGGACAGGAAAAGCACTTTCTTTATTACTTTGAATGAGTCAACTTACAAAAGTTGAGACCGGCCACTACTCCTTGAACCTGATCCTGGGCTCCTCTTCTTCTCTCCTCCAACTGCTTTGCTTTGAATCTCCTTTCGCGTAAGGAAAGGATAAAGGGTTGGGACAATGGGAATATGTAAATGGGCAGAGTTTCTTTGCTATATTTTTCCCCTTCCAAATGGGACCCCTACCCCTTCTTTTATAGGCTAGAAGGATTTAGGTATTTGGATGAATCGTCGACCATGCATGGTCGGGAATTTCAGTTAACTCACCCATATATTTTTGTTCCATCGACAAATTTCCTTTTTTCATGCTTTTGTCGATCCATGCGGGTTGTTTTGAGTCAGCCAACGTGTACACGCATGCAGTAATGGATTAGGGCGTGTGGGCCTTTATAAAAGAGGATTTTGAAAGAGTTGTTTAGCAGTGCTTTGGAAAAGAAAGGATATGAGTTGGCCTGATGCTAGGTAAGCATGTGTGGTGCAATTTAGGGTTATAATAGATGCCCCCTAATGTGTGAGGTCAGAAGAGCATCTGATGGCCGAAATACATTACCAATGTTTACTGATGTGCAGAACGATTGAGCCCAAGGATTAGGAACCAGGAGGTGTCGTCTGCAAAATAACAAATGTCTCACCGAGGCGGGCATACCCATGCTCGGGATAAAATAGAACCATGGCTACCAATCAAATACATTGTAGATCCATGCCAAATAACTATAAAGAATAACCGCGAAAAATACACAACAGAGCTACATCTCGAAATCAGAAAGATATACATATAGAGTATCCATCTTCCAGAAGTTGATTCGGCCTGATGGTTGGAGATGAGATCTTCAGAGCTCGAGCAATAACTTCAAAATCTTCACAACTCAGGTAGGAGTGTAATATAAGTGTACGACTGCACTACCCAGAGGTCTTCGATGGCTCGTCAGTCATGGCCTTGATAATCTTGATGATCAGACTGAAGGCTTCAGTGATTTTGAACAAGGACTTGATTGGATGTTCAGGATGGTCGGGTATGTGGACAAGAGACATATTGCAGAGGGACCGACTCAGGCTTAGTGACAAACTTCCCTTGGATAATAGCATGACAAATGATGAGACTCAGGAAGCATGTATGTTAATCATAAGTCTACGAAGCAAGAGGCAACACAAACTCTCCCGATGTTTGGAAGGATAACCAAATGGTGGATGACACAACTCTATATAGCGAGATAAGCTTCCTAAGGTCGTACTACATCCCATAGTCTGATGAAAAAATGGACAGATGTGTTTTATCCAAGGGCAACTCATTATGCTGGCAATAAAGAAAATACTTTTCCCTTCCTCTTTTTGGGGTATATTTTATTTTTTTGTTCTTTTCAATAATTGTGGAAAAAAGAATAAAGGAATATTACATTACAATGGAGGAACGAGTATTGCAAACATACAAGTTCAATTCACAAGGACAAGAGTGATGTTTTAGTAAAATGATACTCAGGAAAAATCCTCTGGCAGCCAAAGGTGTTAAGATGCAGATGCAAACTGTCACGAGGTTGGGGTATAAGGTATGCAAATGCGGTTAATAAAACACACAATGGTAACATCCTTCGATGTAAGTTTAACGAGCCCAAAGAAGGTAAGCTCGGTTGTTTTTCATATTTAAAGAGTCTGAAAAAACATAAAATGAGACTCCATTGGGGAACCTTTTTCGAATATAGTCTAGTCAGTTCGAAAAAGGGTAAACTAGCACCGATTAGACGTCGATTCAAAACCATTTTAACGAGTGTGACAAGGACAAGATCACTCGGCTATTTTTTCATTTTTAAGGAGTCTGAAAAAATCTTAACTATGGACTCCATCAAGAATGTTCTTCTAGACCAATTTAACGAGTGTGAAAGAATAAGGTCACTCAACAATATTTTCAATTTTAGGGAGTCTGAAAAGAGCTTAACTATGGACTCCGTGGGGGTTTCTTTTTCGTAAGTTTAGTCCCTCAGGCCCGAAAAAGCGATAAAATTATACCTGAGAGTACTCTTCTAAAGAACGAAAGTTCCATAGAGTATACCTTTGTTCATACAGTTGACCGTCCAGACCAAAAAAGGGGTAAACTACCGTCGGACAGACGTGACTTCAAATTTCAGTTTAACGAGCGTGAAAGGCCACAAGATCGCTTGACAATATTTTCATGTTTAGAGGGTCTGAAAAGGGATTAAAAGCAGACCTGTTAGTTTTTGGGAGTCATGAGGGTGAGATCAAGAGCGAAGAAGAATCATGCAAATAAGTCTCAAACTCGTATTTAGGAAATACTATAAGGACTTTCGAGCCTATAGTGTTTTTAGAGATGGCATGGACACCATAATGAAACCAGGACCTACCTAGGGCATCCATGTTCTGGTAAGCTCTACCACCAAGTTGTGACACTGCTAAAGCATATATGATGGTTTCGTGTCACAACCTGATGGGATTGATCCTATGGTAGAGGAAAAAGACAACGAGACACAAAAGTCAGGGTAGTAACCTAACCTATATGCTCAAGTTGATTCTTGGAAAAAATTTCATGGGCCGTCAAAATTTTCTCAAAACTCAAAAAAAGTGTCCCAATACCCACTCAAATCCCTCCCATATAAATCTTGAATCACTCTAAATGGTTTTTGGTATAAAGAAACTAATAAGGGAGGCCAAAAAAGTGACAAAAAGAGGCCAACGGACCTATCATACTGACACTTGACCTTATGTTTGTGAGCCTCGTTGGCCAGGGCTGCATCACGACGTTGGTTATTGAGCTGCTCAAGGTGTACTAACCGTTCTTCAAGTGGAGAAGTGTCTGGCAATAATTGTACTGCCAATTTTAGAGATGGGATCTGACATTCAATGGGAAAGACTGCCTCCAGCCCATAAACGAGTTGAAAAGGTGAGAAACCAGTTGCAGTCTTAACAGATGTTCGGTAAGCCCATAATGTCGAGTATAACATCAAATGCCAATTTGACTTGGCTGAGTTGATAGTTCACTGTAGAATAGTCTTAAGAGTTTTATTTATAGCTTCTACCTGCCCATTGGCTTGGGGGTAGTAGGGTGATGAATGCTCTTTCCATAACCCAAGATTTGATGTTAATTCGGTCATCATTTGGTTCTGAAAGTGACTGCCATGGTCAGTAACAATCTCTCTCGGGACGCCAAACCTTGCTACAATCTGGTTGAATAAAAAGAGAGTTGTAGTCTCTCCATCATCTTTAAATGTTGGCATATCTTCGACCCACTTAGTGAAGTAGTCTACAGCTATGATGATATAGCGATGCCCCCTTGTTGAAGGAGGGTTGCAAGTAGTGTAATCAATCCCCCACTTGGTGAAGGGACCAACTGTGATGACAGGAAACATAGGAGCAGGATGTGCCCTCATCTTCCGAGAGAAGACTTGGAACGGATGGCACTTCTTGACCGATTCTATACAATCTTTGATAAGTGTCGACCAGAAGTAACCTGCTCGTAGAATATTTTGGGTTTTTTCCAACCCAGACAAATGACCACCACAAGATCTGGTATGGCAATCATTGAGCATGATGACTGCCTCCTCATGTGTGAGACATCAACGTAAGATGCAGTCTACACCTCTCCGATACAGCGTATCATTGAGTATGAGATAATTCTTAGCCTGATGACGTATACGTCGACGCTCATCACGAGAAGTAGAAGTGAGGCACTTCAAAGTCTAGAGATAGATAACTATATCTTCGTACCAGAGATTTGAAGATGTGATAAAAAACACATCTCCCCGAATAGGCGATTCTTCAGGCACAACGTCACCTGACTCAACCGAAAGTTCAGAAATAAGCTCTGCGAAGACCAATGACTTTTTGGACTTTGCTGAAACGAAGTCTAAGTCAAATTCCTGGAGGATGACTATCCATCTACTGATTTTTCTGCCTATAACCCGTCATATCAACATGTACTGGAATGGATTCACGACAGCAATGACAGTGGTCTTGTGAAACAGAACATAATGACGGAACCGTTGAATAGCATGAACTGCTGCCAACACAAGTTTTTCGATATGAGAATAATTGAGTTACGGTCCTACGAGGCCTCGGCTCAGGTAATAGATCACATATTTTGAGAACAAATCATCCTCCTAAACTAAAACCATGCCAATGGTTGACTCTGCAGCAGCCAGATATAATAATAAATCTTTGTTATAGTTAGGTGGTCGTAGAAAAGGGGCCGTTGTGAGGGCATGTTTTAATGCATCGAAAGAGCGCTAAGCAACATCGTCCCAGTAAAAAGGAATGTCTTTCTTCAGTAAGCGCATAAATCTCTTGGTGATTTTGGCATAGTTGGCGATGAAGCGTCGTAAAAAAATTTCCTTGCCTTGTAGACTCTGAAGTTGAAGAATTGTGCGTGGGAGGGGGAAACTGGATTATTGCCTCCACCTTGAGAGGATTGACCATGATCCCTGTTGTTGATACGATGAAACCTAAAAAACGTCTTGACGTTACGCAGAAGTTGCACTTGTTTGAATTCAAGCGAATCTGAAAGTAGCGACAACATTCCAAGATAAGTCTAAGGTGTGTGGGATGATCTGTTCTCTTGCGAGATCGTGATGTTAAATCATCTAGATAGGCCTCAACTATATGCTTGAGATCGTGAAAGGCAGAAGACATGGCCCGCTAGAATGTGGCTCCAGCATTTTTAAGACCAAAAGGCATCTTACGATATGCGAATGTACCCCACAGACAAATGAATGTCGTTTTGTGTTGGTCTTCAGGTTTGATTTGGATTTGATTATATCCCAAAAAGAATCCATGAAAGAAAAGGCTTTGCAACCAGCACATTCATCAATGATCTGGTCAATGAATGGTGTTGGAAAATTATCTTTGGGACATGACTTGTTCAAATCACAGAAATCGGTACATACACGAATCATGCCTTTCTTTTTATTGACCGACACAGGATTTGACACCCATTGAGTCAAATGGATAGGATAGATAAAACCTTCCTTTAGCAATTTCTCAACCTCAATCTTGATGGTTGTTGTTTTCTTGGGATTAACTGGACGCAACTTATGTCTAACAAGCTTGGCATTATGATAAGTTGTGATTTCATGCTCAACTATTTTTGGATCAATACCTTGCATTTCCTCATAAGACCAGGCAAAAGCATCGCAGAATTATTTGAAAAGATCCGTGTAGATTTGAATCTCTTCGGGGGAGAAATCCGCTCCGACGAAGACGTTCTCCACGATACCAGGGTTTCAGGAGATGTTGATTGGTATAGTTTCAGCGGTAGTTTCCATATTGCCCTCAGCATAAATTTCATGTGTAGCTAAGAGATTAATAGGACACGATTGATCTCCCGTCATGGTCATGGTGAATTCTCTTGCTTTGATTCGGCTTAACTCTGGGAGGAAATATGATCTGTGATGAAGATCTTCCCAAGGTTTGTCCAGACTAGTCATTGCTTCAATTACTGCTTCATCAGAAGGCAATAATAAGTCTAACAAATCAATGTTAGCAAGAGAACCCTGAGCCCAAATAGGCTCTGGAAGTGGATCTAACTCTTGTGTAGGATTCGGATCAGTGTTAGTTGAATCTTGTTGGACTAAAGAGTACGCTACTTTAGCGACAGACAAGGGCATGGACATGCCTAGGCGCCCTGTCTCATCCATCGTGGCCGATGGGGAAGGAAGAATCCATGGATCCTCGAAGTAAGTCGTGCGAAACGACGAAACTTGAAAAATATCAACCTTATGGTGATTAGATATAAATTTGATATCATCGTGAGGAGGTGGGTAATCGAAGGTACCCATCAAGGATGGGCACAAACCAACTCCTACGTTGATGACACCTGGTTGAGGATTATCAATCATCGGGACCGTGGATGCTCCCAAAGATGGGTCAGGTCTGGAGAAGGACAATTGATCAATGGTCACTATCCGGCCCTCATGTGGAAACAACAAGACTCGGAAAAATGTAACAACCACAACTTGTATAGCATAAGTCCAACTCCATCCTAACAAGAGATTATAGTTGAGGGGAGCATCAATTACCTCTACTTCGACACACACAGTCTTCCCTCCTAACTGCATGGGGAAAGAAGGAACAATGTCATGTGGTCAGAACGAACGACCATCGAAAGCAATGAGGAGAGTGGGTGATGGAGACAAAACGAGTTGGCCAATGGCCTTCCAACATGCCAACGACATAATGCATGTCGAGGTACCCTCGTCGACCATCGTGCGGAAGATATTCCGTGTAAAAATTTTCTTGGGATAAGCCACTACTATCTGAAACGCTACGTGGTAAGGCAGATGAGGTTTTAAGTCGGTTGTATCTAAGATGATGGTAACCGGATTACAAGTCTCAGTAGAGCCCAAAGCAGTTAACAAGGCTTTCCTCTGAGCATGGCAGCTTTGGAGGACCTCAAAAGCAGACATCGCACAAGGGGTTTGTGATAAATCTTCCACCACATAGTAGTTTTGGGATGCCCTTGCGTTGGGGTTATGAGAAGCTTTTTTAAATGCACCTTTTGGAATGTGTGTCATTGTTTCTCCCAACGTCTTCTCAATCTGTAGAGGAAGAGATGGGAGATCAGCTTCTTTACCCTTCTCAGAAGTGCTTGGTTTACTATAATCGTGCACTCTAGTCAATATGAAAGCATCACCCCTAACCATATATATGTTCATGGCTGATGGATTGTTCGGAGGCGGGCAGGTTTCTTGGCTACCCCCTTCCATGCTTGCAGAGGCTTGAGTTAGATTTTTCCCATGTTTAAAGGGATTAGTCAACACTGCTTGTTGTTGTTGTGTGACAAATTTTTGGGCCTCTGCAAGTCGAGGACATAGATGGGTCGGGTGGTCTTCCATGCACAAGTTGCATGGATACCTCGCCTTTCGTTTTTCAGTGTTATCCTCTCCAGCATTATCAGTGGGTTTTTTGTCCCCCTTACCCTTCTTTCATTTTTTTTTCTTCCCTTCAGGTTGTTGGGTGGCCTTTGGGCTAGTTGATTGCACTGTGTGTACTTCCGATGTTTTGGTAGGGAGAGCAGCCAAAACAATAGTTTGGCTGGTCGTTGTGTGTTGTATGGATAACTACTGCAACTGCTTCGTCAATTTCTCAGTGGGCTTCGTTTGTGTTGAACCAATAATTACATCGGCATGTGGTCCAGCTCTTTGTCTAGTTTTATCCAGTATTGAACGTGGCGCATCTGGCAATGTGTTGTATAATAAACCAGACTGAGAATAGATGAGCTCAAACTGTTGAGCCCTCATGATGGCATCTTCTTTAGAGAAAAATCCAGATGTCGCGACGTCTTTGGATAACTGCGGGACCAAAGACTTAAGGAACCACTCAAGCAGGAATGCTAGTGGGACTGGTACCTTGATTAAACTCTTCCGGCGTCTCCATTCTCGGATGTGATCAGAGATATGGTTTGTTGTTGTCTGTTCAAAATTAGCGAGTAGCTCTGTGCCAGCGTCGTATCTCACAGGTAATTGGAAATGGTTCAGGAAAGCCATCATCAGTTCGCCAAAAGAAGAGTATCTTGAGCGATCCAGCTCAATGTACCATTTCGCCGCACTCCCAATGAGAGTACGTTGAAACAATCGCAACTGTACGAAGTCATCTTTCAATGAATTAGATGAGCACCAAAGATGGAAGGTAGTCACATGATCTCCTGGATCTTCATTAGGCTTGGATTTGAACTTTGGAATGTCTGAAGGAAACTTCGTCGGCATAGGAGGCCAACGCGGATCGTGACAAATGGGGTCATTCAACAACCTTGTCAAATCTGGCAAGTGTAAAGTCGTCAGAAAAGGTAGTTTGGGTTGTTGCTGATAACCTGGAAAAAAGGGTCCTGGAGTTTGAATGGCACCAGGTTGCCAGGAAAAGTTTGGTTGCTGGCCCGAATTCTGGTAGAAACCATGGCCCTGGCCAACATAAGGATTTTGCATATGTGGAGACATTATCGGCTGATTTCCCAAATAGGACATAGATTGTTGGGCATGCATTGTGTTCGAAGGACTTTGGGAAGGATTACCCCATGCCAGTACCATGGGGATAGGCATAGTAGTTTGTCCGGGGTTCCATTGATTGTGGAAAGAATTACCCCAGATCATCATTCTGGAGGAGGGAACGGATCCTGGACCTGAATTCCAAGGTCCTGCTAGGTTTTCCCCCTGTGCAGGAATAGTACCATGCACGAGAAGGTGTTGTTACCAAAAATTTCGTTCAAAGAAAATGGTGTCGAACCTACCAACATACTATGCGAAGGTGGTCCTTGACTCCCCGCTCCAAATAAACTATTGTGTGTAGGTTGCCCGGTGGACTGCTGATGCGAGCCACCGAGTGAAGGGGACGAAGGAGGGATATGACCTCTTCCGTAAGGAAAAGTGTTAAAGTGAGCAAGAGTGCCCCCCATGTGACCTTGCAGAGGAGCACTAGAGCTCCCTACCCCCAGACCCAAAGTTTGTAAAGTGGAGTAGGAAAGTACAAGACTTGTACCCAAACTAGGCATACTGTATGAGAACGGAGGGCCTATCACACTTGGTGTAAAAGGGGTTATGGCCGCCGCCAAAGACGGAATCGATCCACTGTGTGAAGTAGTTGTGGTCGAGCCCATGGTGGCTCGGACCGACGATGGTGGGTTAGGAGATGAAAGCTCTCCTGTGGTGACAACCATGATGGGAATTGAAGAATTCCCAGAAGGAGTAACAGCATTTGTTTCCATTGTTGTGTGTGACACTGTCTGGTGCTCATAAAATTGAATTAGTACAAGGAAAGGTGCCAAGAAATCAGTGGTTGGGGTTTCAACCGAGCCAAGAGCGGTTGCTTCAAGGTCCAAACCGGTCGATTCCTATGGGGGTTGTTCGGGCACAATGGTTCGTAACCCAGTCACTTCAAAAGACCCTTGTTGGTCTAGCTTTCGCCTTAATGGTGGCGGGGGTGTCTCTAGTGTAACCGGCGGTAGGCCAAGAAGCCTTCGTGATCAGCGGAACTCGGGATCCTCCACTGTGTGAGAAGATCCAAGACACTCTAAGGTAGTCTAAACTCTCAAAAGTAACATACACTACAAAAGTCCCCAGAAGATAAGACAAGCAAACACTAATTTAATTGGAAGAATAGTTACAACAACCAACACTACAAAGGTGGAGACTTACCCATCTCCCCTCACTCCTCACCAAGAGGCACAGGTATCTCAGGATCTCTAGAAAAGTCTATCCCTACATATAGGTAATCCTCGATCACAAAGATCTGTCGTGACATCCATGCAAAAAATTCATCGTCGAAGGACTCATTGGTCCTTCCACCACCCTGTCGCGGCAGTAATACTGCCCATCTACATACTGCATGAAAAGAGGCATGATGTCCTCGTACCACTTCCTGAGGACTAAATCTCAGAACTCTCTCAAAGAAGAATGAACACAAAATCATCTTGAACTCAAAGTTCCTCTGTGTCCGTTGTCAGCAATCTGTCAATTGTCTCTTCATACACTCAAGTAGTGTGGTACTCCAGTCAAAAATCTGTGCATTCAAGCACTGGATAGCACAGTTCATCTGTGCGCGAGACGCCTGATGCAAGGCAATTGAACCGGTAATCTGCCCAATCAACAATAATATCGCCTGCAGTTATAAGTCAGTGATCTTACTGATGGGCACCTGGGAGCTCAAATGGTTAGTCCTAGCCTCACAGTGTAGGGCTATCAAGTCCGCTATATTAAGCGGACCCGCTGGAAACGTCTTGAAATTGACTAGTTCCCCTCTCCTTGAGAGGCCAGTCAAAAAATAGATATCCTCGGTGATGGGCACCAGTGATTGCCCCTCTAGCATGAAGGCCTCTGCATCAGGGTGTCAATAGTCAATCAAGGCATTCAGTAGCCTCAGTTGTGCTCGCATAAAAGGACACAAGAAGAACTTAAGTAAACCACATTGCATCAACGTGGCCACGACATTCGGATCTCCCACAACCAACTCACTGATTGCTTCATGCTCCCTTTCTCCCCAGTGGAGTCGCCAATTCTGTTGTTGGGAAAATCTCCCTACGAACTAGAAAATAGAGTTCAGACTTTGCATGCAGATATGATCGAAGAGAAATTACTTTCTACCTTCATCCCTAGATTTAAATCTCATTTTCTTAGTAAAT
>JZKD02S2040023.1:1242310-1258654 GCA_000966675.3 Picea glauca | reverse complement strand
GGCATCTCATCCTCCATGGCCTCAAGGTCGCTGCCCCCACCAACATCTCAGTAGTAGATCTATTCACAACTTGGAAGGATAGTTACCCTTCGCTCTCATTGAAATCATTATGGGCTAGAGTCTGGATCTCTATCCCCAAGTATGTATGTTGGAAGCTTTGGCTTGCAAGAAATGAGCAAATTTTCAACAATACAGCTTGGACCCCCAACATGGTAGCAGCGAAAGCAAAAGGCCTCCTCCTAGAAACTTTGAGCTCTCAAAACCACAAAACTGACACCTTGCTGCAGTAGGAGGAAAAGAATTGGCTCGGCACCTCTGTGTTGACCCTTCAGATTCATAGCACTGAAAAGCCCCATCTCGAAACAAAATGGAGGCTAAGAGATAATCACGACATATTCCAGATTTGGTGGCAGAAGCAAGGAATAACTTCAGTCTTCTTCGATGGCGCCTCCAAGGGAAACCCTGGGACAGTGGGAGCTGGAGGAATCATTTATTCCAATGAAGGGAAAATACTAGAAACCTTTTTTTGGGGACTCGGACAGCGAACCAATAACCAAACAGAAATCCTGAGTTTGATAAAAGTTTGTCAGATAGCCAAGGAAAGAGGACATCGGGAGCTACAAGCGTTTGGAGATTCTGAAATCTTGATCAAAATGATACATTCGAGAGGACAGTTTAATGACGCTGGACTAAACAAGAACCTACAAAGGCTAAGACACATTCTACAAGACTTCACCTCCTTCAACTGCTATCATATACTCAGAGATTCAAACAAAGAAGCAGACAAATTAGCCAACAAAGGATTCCTCTTGGCCCAAGGAGAACTCAGCATAAATGATGGAGACCCAGTAAAAATTTGTATTCCTTGAAAAGGACAACAACTTATAAAAAAACGTAGAAGGCGTTTGTGAAGGTTGTAAGGCTGCGACCAGCTGGAATTCCCATTTAATAAAATTCATAACCGTTTTAGTTAAAAAAAAAAAATAACCCCATCCAAATAAAATAAATAATACATTTAAATCAACAGTTTTTTTTACAAATTATTTAAATTAATATAATTAATAAATATAAAAATAATATTTAAAATAAAACCTACTTCAAAATAAAATTTTAGAATTTATGTAATGGAAAGTTGAATTCCAATGATACCAGCCTCCCTTGTTGTGGTCCTCATCCCCTTGTTCTTGTCCTCATCAAATCTAATCTAGGCAAACAAAAAAAAAATATGCGCGAATCAGTGCTCATCAAATCTAATCTATGCCAAATCATCAACAACGAAAAAAAAACCTATGCACGAATCAGGAAAAGACAGAAAAGAGGTCGTGGGTAACAAAAAATGAATTGGAAAAAAGTCACATTTTTTAATTCTTTTTACAAAGAGGAATGTGCTTGCATTATTAAAGTGCACATCTTTGAACATGCATGGGCTTTTGTGACATAGATTTGAATATACATGGAAGGAAATAGGGAGGTGAGCAAGGTGAGAGCATGAAAGTTCGACAAGAACCAAAGCAAATTTAAATATAAATTCATCAACATTCACATTCATATAGTGCACGAAATTCACAACAAGCACATATTTCCATAGCAATGATTTCAGGAAACAACTTTGTGCACCTACTTCATTGATTAAACATTTAAATAAAATTAAAATAAATAATATGTATCCATACGAAACTTGACTACCTTGTTTGATTAAATATTTAAATAAAATTAAAATAAATAATATTTATCCATACAAAACTTGACTACCTTGTTATTATACAAGTTTCATTTTAATAAAAAATTTACCAAAAAAATATTAAAATTGTAAATTTGAATTATTAAAATTATAAAATTTGAATATCATTGAAATTTTTCTAAGACATTGAAAATATATAATATTTATAGATTTAAAAATATAATTTAAATAAAAAAAATTGAAGTTTTACTTAAAAACTATATTATTAAATTTAAATTAAAAAAAAAAAAAAAACTAAAATATAAAACATTTAAACAAGACCTATTCTTAATTCATTCATAACAAAACTAAATAATTAAAAATGATTAACAAACACATTAAGAACAACGAATACCTTAAAAAGAGAAAGTAAAAAAGATAAACCTCACTACCTAATTATCTCTGAAACCAACCTTATGTCATACTTTTAACCCTCCTTCCCTATTTTCTTGTTATGAGTCTTACTCCCTAGTATATAAAGCTAGAAAATTAAAAAATAATTGTATATGGAAAATAATTATATTTATTTTTAATTATTTTTTTCAAAAAGTTAAATTATAAATGTTAATAAAAAGTGCATTATTTCAATGGGAGTAGATTTGGTGATGACTATAAAGAAACTAGTTTTCTTGAAGATAGTATCTTGGAGTAAGACCTAAACCTGTTTTTAATTGGTCAAGAGTCGGTTTTTCTAGTAAGTAAAGGAAATATGTTAACGACCCCTAAGTCCAGTACTTGTTATCTTTTTTTTTCAACAATAAAGGGAGGAATTATATTAAAGTATAAAAGTGCCAAAAAACACTCGAACTTATACAAAGCATCAAAATGGGTAGGCGAGCAAAAGTCTTGCTCGTCCCAAGATCATACATATCAGGTTGTTGAGTAATTTCAGAGTTATGACTAGAACCTTGAGATGGGCTATTCAAATCCAACAGTGGAGCTTGTTGCGTTGGTGAAGAATCCATTTCTAAGTTGTCTTGATCATTCCAAAGAGAGGAGCTAGGGGGAGGTCGAAGGAGAAGATTTCCAATTGAGACCAAAGAGCCTCACATACATCCTTAAGTTGATGAATGCTCTTCCTTTGCTGCACTGATATTTCTAGAATCATGAGTACCTGAGACGATAATCCATTGAATTGGAGTTGCAATGAATGGACTAAAGTATGCAGGTCACCCAGCTCCTCCTTGATCATGTCCACACGCTTTAGACATTGCCCAATAGAATCATCGGCGTGAGTGCTAGCAGACACAAAAGGAGGAGAGAAAACTAGGGAGAAATGACTAACATCCAGAAGAGGATATCACCATACTAGGAATGCCATAGTGCCTCGAGGAGGTGAGCCATAAATAGAAATTGACACAAGTGTGTGTTGATGCGAGCGACGTGGAGCCTGATCTCAACTCCCACCTAAATCCATGATTATAGGTACAGGCTATTGTATCCATGATGAGGCTGTACATCGCACATGAGCCCGGGAGTAATGGGGAGAACAAGTGATAAGAGGGTTTGGTACTGGAGAATTTAAAGCAGCCAAGAGGTGACAAGTGAATAACACATGTTGTCGTTGACTCTTCATGTGATGTCCTCATGTCTAGCTGGGTGATGGAGATATGCCCTATGTATATTATGTCATTGATCCTACTTAGGGTATAGACCCCCCTTTTTAATCCTTTTGAGTTTTAGAGGGGTCATGGGATAGGAGAGAAAGATATGATCTTATTGACCATGATGACACCCAATGGATATTGAATAGCTTGATTTGCAAGACACTCTGCCTCTGTGTTATTAGAACGAAGGACATGGAAGAGATCAATCGTGTTGAATGCCTTCATTTCATGGTGAATTGTGTGAATAATTGATTGGAGTTTAATGTTATTTGGGAGCATTTGAAGCCTTGCATGCTTGATTATTACTTTAGAGTCTCCTAGCATTGTGAGAGTGTGTATATCCCAAGTATTATCTAGACATAATCCTTGTAGAAGCTTATATGCTTCTACATGGTTATTGGTTGCCACCCCTATACTCCGTTCATAGGATAATTATGTGTTTCCTCTAGAGTCTTGAAGAACCCCACCCGCTCCTCTCACCTTGTACAATTGTACTCACTATCAATTGACTATTAAATTATAATAAATTTTACCAACTTTATATATATATATAATCAATCTAATTTTTTAAAATATAAATTTGAAAAAAAAATAATAATGATATTAACTTTTATAGCTTTAATAAAATTATACTAACTTTTATATAATGATAATAGTTACCATCCACTTTTAAAATATATAATATATTTAACCAATTATCAATTTTATTTTATAATTATAAATTTTCCAAATAAAAATTTCAATATAAATCTCATACAATAGTGAATTTGTTTTTTTTAATTAAAAAGCATGCTTTCAAAGAATGGTGTACAGCTCTTTACAATCATTTCGGTCGCAAACAAGTGCACGTTATACCCATAACATGGTAAGGTTTATAGGCAAATTGTTCCTTTTTTATTGGTTTTTTAAAGGCGGCAAAACCGCTTATTGTTATCAATCTTATTCACCGAAATATAAATTTGAAAAAATAAAAATAACCATACACTAATAATTAATGGAGAATAATTATAGTAACTTTTAAACAATTTCTTGTTATCACTTTTTGGAAAGAAAATAAAAATTAATTATGTAGTAATATATTAATAAAAAATAATAATATACCTTGATGGGATCACTTGGCGCGATGAGGAGGGCACTTGGCTCAGATCAGTGGGGGAGTTATTATTCTCGGTTGCCACCCTTGTGCATTTACTTCATATGACTCACACAATGCGGGCAATTAAGTTAGTGTGCTTGGTTGGGCTCTCGAGCGAGCGAACCAGCTAGGCATTTGGTACCAAGCAGTTGCAAAGGTCCCATCAGCCTTTAATGGCGATGGGAGGGGTCATTTCAAGCTCTCGAGGCGATAAGAGCAGCCCTAAAACACGACTCAATTCATTATTCACCTGGTGCGTTGTTCTTGTAGAGCACTTCAACCTCCATGGTTTTTCAGGCATCATCGCTCTAACCTTGTGCGTCCTCCCGACCTCAATTCACCCCCTGCGAACCAGGAACATCCATATCGCTCCGTTCTGCATCCTGCTTCTTCCCACAACCACCTCTTATCCCCTCCACGACCCCTCTATCCCCCCCACCATGCCACGGGAGTGCAGAAATCCGAAGAGGGCCGCTAGGAAAACTAACGCCCTCTCTCGGGCTACTAGGCTCACTGCCTCCCAAAGAGCTCTCACAGCTCACTTTTCCCATCCCCACCTCTACCAAGAGCACTCAGTCGGCCTTGCTTCAGTCTCCTGAAGCGAGCAAGGTGAAAATGGAAACAACGTCCTCCACGACGCACTTCCCCCCGACGCCACCTCTCCCTCTACATTACAATCCCAACATAATGAAAGAGGAGGTGCCACCTCTGCCTTTGCACTACATCCCCTGCATAGTGAAAGAGAAGGCACCACCTCTGGCCTTGCACTACAGTCTAAGCACAGTGAAAGAGGAGGTGCCACCCTTAGGTGTGCACCCTCTCCCAGTTATCAACTCTATAGCCTCCCCAGCTGTCAAGTCGGGAGAGCCCTACTACGGTGATGGGGGCTGCCAAGTGGAGGAGATCCCTCCAAGTTGACAACTGGCAGGTACAGACAAGGAAACAATTGCAGTGGGCGGCGATGAGACGAGAAAGGGAGAAGAGGCTCCGCATTTTGCCAACCATCTTGCAGAAGAGCACCTTGAGCTCCTCTTCGGGATTAGGCAGTGGCAGGACGACCATATGCATTGTCAAGGCGTCGTCAGTCAAACACTGGACATTCTGTTCAAGGCACTCACGGACGCTCCAACGCAAGCCCAGTGCCCAACATGCAAACAACGATTCACCCCAACATTCACCATCGATGGACAACCAGGTTCTACCATGAACTGAAGCAGCTCACYCCAGGTCACAATCTCTTGTTTATTTCAATTATAGCGTYGGTGGTCTAATTTACCACGATGACAAGCTAAATTTTGCTCATTTTGTGTGTATAATTCTATTAGTTATAGCGGCKATGTATATGGCCAGCCCCAGAATAGGAAGGCGGAACTGGCTTCCTGCAAACACTTGCAATTTTCTTCATAATTTTTGTTTAATCTCCTATAGTCATGGCAGTGCCAAAACAGATCRGAGCCACATGTTTTGGTTTCCCTCCTGTGGCAGAACAGGTGGCTGCCAAGTGTCACTGTATTGTAGACAATTGATATGATATAAGGTTTTCTTTTATTTACAAAAAAAATAAAAAAATAATAATATCAATGTCTCTGATGTGTAGGATAGTTGGTGACAGAGTGTGTTGTTAAAGCACTCCATGATGTTAAAGTCACMAGTTCCAAACTTGCGGKGACAAAAAATCCAGCCATGTTAAGGATTGATTTTTAAATAATATGATGATTACTATTTACTTTTAAAATATAGAATATATTTAATGAGTTATCTATTTTATAATTATATTTATTTTTAAAATATAGAATATATTTAATAAAATATTTATTTTATTTTATAATTATAAATATTTTAGGTTAAGTTTTTTTTATTAATTATTATATTTGTAAAAAAATAAATATAATTATTTTTAACAATAAGTATTATTTAGTTTCATGTATGATATATTTAATCAAAGTTAAAAGTTATTAAAAAGTATATAATTCTATTAAGTAATCATCTTAAGTTGAATTTTTATTTATTTATTTTGATATAAGATTTAAAAGTATGTTTGATTGGCTAAGAGTAAAGTAAGATCTAAGAGAGATTTTAATTGACTAGGACCTAAGACCTAAAAGTATTTGGCAAAAATGAAAGCCTACCTCCTTGTGGACCACCATTAAATTATTTCAAATAACGTAATATTTTTTAACAATAATACAACATCAACTCATACATAAATAGCAACCAATAATAACTATCATAATCAATTAACTCACCACTATATTATGACAAAATTTGTGAAAAATAAAATAACTTACCACTATTTTAATCAAGTTCACATACACATAATACTTACAACTAATTTGCTCATCTTCTTATTGTTATCAATCCAATTGCATGCCATGTAAATCCACACATAATGCTTACAACTAATTTGCTCATCTTCTTATTGTTATCAATCCAATTGCATGCCATGTAAATCCGAAGATAAAAATAGTTGTATATTAATTAATCAATGAAAAACCATTATATCACTTTTCAAAAATATATTTAATTAAAAATTAAAAATATTATTATTTTTTATTTAATTATTAAATTTACTCTATCATTAGTAATTAAAGATACATTTTAATATATTATTTAAAAAAAATTAGCCGGATGGGGATCGATGTGATAGGAAGAGGCTATTGCCATCTTCGAGAATGACACGTGCAGACGTGTGGCCTTTGACATGCCCTTACGTGCTCAGACATGTGGCCTTAGACATGCCCTTTCACCTGGGGTGTCAATACATACATTAATCTAGCTATGAAGTGCAGCTCGTGGGAAGGACCAGGGCAGATTTCGGATAATCTCCCCTCCCAGAGTCCCAACGTTCGCAGTACTCAATCGTTATGAGGGATGAGACTGGAGAAAATAATCATTACATTGAGGTGAGGATGGAGCATTTAATAATGCAACATCCAGTTAAAGCCTACTACTTGAGCTCGAAATGCATCATGCATTTCAATGGAGGGGTCTTTCATTGGCTTATTTCTAGGCTTGCAACAAGAGAAGCAAGGTTGCTCTCCATGGTGGTCTGAAGCTTATTCTCATAAGGTCTGCTTGTGAGTCGGCTCTTCAAGTTCATCTATTCTCCAGGCCTTTATCTCAGGGATATGCAAGGGGTTATAGGAGGGGCAATCATCACCTACCTGACCTGGCTTCTTCATAGCCTTCCAGTCTGCGCATCATGCTCTTGGAACATGAGGTAGAGAGGGAATTTCAAAAAGTAGCCCCTCTCAGGTTTCAACAAAATTTGGAATTCATCGAGGAAACTACTAGACAGGGGAGAACCACCCTCCACGATTGGGTGGTGGATGCATAAATAGGGGACTAGGTGCCAAATATAAGAGCTTCACGAGCTCAAGATACAAAATTTCTCAAAACAATTGATTTGTAATGGTACATAAAAATTTCTTGGGTCAAATTCTCCTCGACACCACGATAAGAGAGATCATGCAAGAGCAAATTCAAGACATGCAACTTCATATTTAGGATCTTAGAACTCCTATTGACGCCCAAGTCTCTTTAGAGGACAACCAACCAACTGTGGGGTCTTACTTGCAGGCACACCCAAGGGACAACCAACCAAGCAACATGTCAGATCTTACATGTTTCAAACCGTCTAGAGGGGGCAAGTGGGTCCCTTTCCCCTCATTTGTCTTGAATGACATATACTTTGTTTTTTTTTCTAGAAAGCTCTTTTTTCAATCTAGAAAAAGATAATGTTAGGTTAGATAGATATTGGGTTTCAACTAATAGGTTTGTTAGTTTTTTTTGTTAAAAAAATTGGATCAAACAACATGGATTGAAACTCTTTTACAATGTTGTTGGTCTAGTTTCCCCATAGGCAAGCCAACAACAATGAAGATTTGATATACATTTTCTCTATTAGTAATATAACATAGTTAGTTCTAAACCTCACACTGGAAAGAAGTGCACGACTTGAAATCACGGGAGGTCTGCAGCCGCGGCTAGGGTTTACTCTAGTCGTAGGCCGCAATAGAACTTTTATTTTCCTAATTTCTCGCCATCACTTTGTGCTTGTCCGCTGCCCCCATCAAATCGACCTGGTGCATGCCGCATATGTCAAATGGTGTATGGCTTTGGCCTGTTTTGGCTTATGATGGAAGCTTTGTTGCCTCTTCTGGAGTTTTTAAACTGGTTTCATTCAGTCTCTGATGGCTTCCTTAGGCCTTAACGCTTCAGATATGTCAGTTGCGTCGTTGTTGTTGGTTCCGTCCTCGCTTGGCCTCTGTAGTCCGCTATGGTGGCTACCTGTCGCCATCTCTCTTGTCTCCTCGAAGTTTCGGCTCGACCTCTTGCGGTTTTTGTTGGTGATAGGGCTATGGTTCATCATTGGTGAGGGTAACCTGTGCTCATGGTGCTCCTCTTCCAGCTGCAGTGTCTCCCATGGCCCTTTCCCTTGGTGGGTTTGGTTGCTAGTGGGAGGCTCCTTTTAGTTGATGGCCGCATTATTTTTTGTGTGGTTTTGTTTCTTCTTAGATCTTATCATGTGTTTATTTGTTCAATGCGTTCTGCCATGAGCAGATTTTGTAGCAGTTGTTAGGGTTTCTGCTTTTTTTCGGTGGTTGGGTTAGAGCTTTGAGGTCCATCTTTTGGGCATGCAGTGTTGATTTGTGGAGCTTGATCAACTCTTTGAGGTCCTTTCTTGGGCATGCAGTTTTAGTTTCTGGCTTCTTTCCTTGGTTGGGTCAAAGCTTTGAGGTCCATCTTTTAAACACGCCTTTAGTTGCAAGGTGTTTCCCAATTCATATTTTGGTAACAATACTCAACAACTTAGTAGCTAGCTCTAGGTGTGCTTAAAGCAAATTTAAAATGTAATTTGGTTATCTTTGGATGAATAAAATTAAGCATCTTTTCGAAAGAAAAAAAAAAAAACATAATTAATTCTAAAATATTTAAAATAATAATATTTTTTTAATAAAATTTTAAAGAAAATAAATATAATTCATTTGCAATTAATTATATAACTATATAAGTGCACATGGAATTTGGTCCCTCCCTTGCACAAATACATAAACCATATAATATTCTATATATGTCAATCCCCTCCCAAAAAAGCAGAGTTAGTTCTAAAATATTAAAAAAAAATAAAAATAAAGAAAATAGATATAATTAATTTACAATTAATTAAATAAATATATAATTGCAAATGGAATTTGGTCACTCCCTTGCACAAATACCTAAACCATATAATATTCTATATATGTCAATCACCTCCATTACACAAATACATACACCATATAAGATTTTATATAAGCCAGGTTTATACGAGGAGTTTAATAGGGGGATTCATGTTCACTACTTTTTGGAATTTTTATGATTTGGAAAAATTATTTTTAAATTTGGGAGGAAGCAAAGTTTAATCCAGAAAATACAAAAGCCAAATCGTTATCCATCTCCATGTTTTTGGCTGCAAGGATCCAGACATAACTATATAATTATTGTACATTACAGAGTTGGCGGGCCACAGGTGACAGGGGTATTAAGACAGACGGTTTTCAGTCTGCCCCTCTGTGTAGAATGACACAGACGGTTTTCAGTCTGTCCCTGTGTAGAATGGCACAGACGGTTTTCAGTCTGCCCCTCTGTGTTCACAGAATGGCACTGACACTTCATGGTTTATACATACAGCTGGCGGTGCGGAGACTCGGGCCAGACAGCGTTAGGGGAAGAGTTCCATTATCCGAAACGTAAATAGGAAGTACTTGAATCTGGTAGTTTAAGATGGCAACCGGTAACGAGCAGACAAAAATGGTGGCCCTTGCCTCAGCTGGTAACCTGACATCTGATGAATAGCATGCCCGTGGCTTCACTAACATTCAACCCCAGTGCTCTTGGTTATCAGAATAAAACATATATTTTACACAGACATTGCTAATTCATTGCGTTACAAATCGTGTTTGCGTTAGGGTTTTATTACGGTACTTAGGGTTTTATTACGGTACTGAGGTTGCTCACGAAAGGGTCGGGGGTTGGGGTTGAAAAAAAATCTTGAAAACAAAGATAGATGTTTGTTAGATCATTACGGAAACAAATCGGCGCAGTAATCCCGAGCATTAAAACCCTGGAATCACAGATTCAAAGAAATACCTGTGAATATTATATATATATATATACATAATTACGTTACAAACTTAGGCCGGCTCTTGATATTTCTCAATGGTGCGGAATGGATTATATACATGACGTTGAAGATATCTACTGGTAATAATATCTTGGATCGGAGTAGTCCGGCTTCGATCAGGAGAAATCTTCAGCCCTGGACATATGGCGGAGCCTGCTTGGCCGTGGCTGGAAGGACGTTCTCCTTCGCATGTGGTGGCTGGAAGGGCGTATGAGAGCCGTGAGGGCTCTTTTCACCCATTCTCCTTCGACGCTGCCGATCCTTACCAGGGAATTCGCCATGGCGGATCTTCTTGCATTTAACTGAGAATGAGCAGAAGAAGAAGACGAAGAAGTATTGTTTTTTCTATGAAGACTGCAACGAAACGAACCTGGATGAGTTGTAGGCGAACACATACATGTCTTCCTCATCTTTGCCGGACTGGAAGGAGAAGGAATGACCTTGCCTTGGACGCCGCCCTTGGGAGGTGAGCCAGCGGATCGAACCTGCAACTTCGTGTTTGGGGAAACAGATCTGCCCATGGCTAAACTAACGGAAGATGAAACGGAATGATTGGTACGCGTGGGGGATAAAGAGTTGGGAACGGCAAAATTGACGGCAGAAGACGAAGAAGAAGAGGAGGATGAGGAATGGAAGTGGCGAGTGGGGGAGAGCGATCTGATGAAGCCGAAGGGCGGACGCAGCGCTCGGCCGCTGGATTGACTCTTCGGCTCCATTTTGAACAAACGGAGATCGTTAGGTTGCCAGACGGGCAAACATAGGGGAGCTGAGCGTGTGAATTTATAGCATTCCCCTGCCACTCCCGTCTTAACGGCTTAACTTTCCGTCCGTTATCTTGACGGGATTTGGCGGTGAAATTTCGAAGATTTCAGTGCCTGGCAGGAAAGAGAAAAATCCATTGATAGCGGCCAGGAGCGTGGGTGGGACCCACCTGGGAATTCTAAATGAGCGAATCGCTTTGGGACGAGGTGGCACCCCGATGGGAGGGCATACCCTTTGTTTAAAATAGATAAAGGAAAAGATGCTGTCGGTTTATGTCATCCTTCAAAGGTTCCCATCCATTATCTGCCCGCCCTTTTCTTTCAATTTTATTATGTCATTAATTTGCTTAACGTGCCAAGTGCCCACCAGCTCATTCATCCACTCTCTGGATTCCCGATAGCCGAGTGATGGAGGTACATTGAATGGTAGCCATTTTACACAGCGCCAGGTGGAATTGGCCCCAACATCTGTCAGAATCTGCCCGTTGCTTCACATGTGAGTATGTCTTATTCTCTAGAATTTACTTACGGTGGGTTAAATCAATATTTTAACCTTGGATTCTAAACCCCTCTGTCATTTCATTCCAATTGAATTGGACCCATCCAGTTCTACTTTATTTACTTTCTTCATTTGAAAAGAATATGTGCATTACTTTATTTTGTAGAGTTTTCTTACTGTTTTAATAAATGGTTTTTTAAGCTATATAAATTTATACGAAATCATTTTTATATATTGTTTAAAATTTATTTTTGAATGTATAAATAGATTTAAAATGCTAAATATTTTTTGAGACATTTTGATTATACAAAAATAATCATTTAAATTTGTGGATTTAACAATTTCTTATTAAATATAGAACAAATGTCCCCAAAAAATATAGCCTCAAAAAAATCATTTTATAGGATAATCTAAACATTCTAGGACCTGGCTGTGAACTTAACTTTTGAGATTAAAAATAAAATTAAATTTGTTCAAAATTTTAAAAATAAAATATTTAGAAAATTAATTAAAATTACTAATTGATTGAAAAATTAATTAGAATTTTTTATTGATTAAAATTTAGAATTGTTAAATTAATAAATTTTAATAAATAAAAAATTTGTTACAAAATTAACTTATTTCATTTCATATTTATTATAATAATTCACAGCTGAACCAATTTATTATTTAATCTCTACAAGGACTTTATTGCATATAAATTCATAAATAAAGTAAGACATCTTTTGTCATATTTTCAAAGACTTTGCAAAGACTTCCCTTCAATATCTTTTCATATATAACAGAACTATACAATCTTTGATAAGGTCATGCTATCTTTTATGATCTTTCCCAAAGCTTTCCTTGACGTATCCTTCTGTGATCTTGCCCAAAGTTTTCCTTGATGTATCCTTTCATATATATATATAGTAAAACTATATGTGGAAATCATAAATAAAAACAAATTGTTAAAGTGTGTAGAGCATATGATCTTCTTTTCCCTGTTTAGAGGAATAGGAATGAAATAGATTAGATTTGAAAGGTTGTATCGGAGTTGGATAAAGGCATATGGAAAATGGTTGAAAAAACGTAAGCTTTCTTCATAAAAGATTTTCATGACTAGTGGATGTGTTTTCTTCATAAAAGATTTTAATAAAAAAGATTTTAATAACTAGTGGATGTGGTTTCTTCATAAAAGATTTTCATGACTAGTAGATGTGAAATGTAATTTTATTTTTTTGGGTTATATATAAGAAAAGAAGTTTATTAATAAAAAAGAGTTTGGCAAGTGTTGTTGTGATTTCTTCTACTCGTTTTCTTCTGGTGCATCATTGGGCTTGAGACAAATGTCCTATGTTATCTCGGTTGTGAGAGTTCATGGTTTTCTCCTAATGTTTGGTCGTGTTTCCCATGATGCAGATCGTTCGCCTTTGGTTTGGTGTGAAGGCTCAGTTTGGTGGCTGCGGAGCCAAGCCACCCTTGGCTTTGGTTTCTTTGTCGGGCTCTTGTTTGGTTGTTAATGTGGCGGTCCCTGGAGATCCGTTTTCGCAGTAGTCTGGATGTGATGGGTTTTCTTGTAGGCTCAAGTTGTTTCCTCTGGTTCAGGATTTCCTCCAGTGGTTGGGCTTGGTTGATCTGCAGTGGCTCTCTCTGGTTTTGTGGGAAGAGGCAACTTGTTTTTGTGTCTTTCATCTTCCACATTTCAGATGAGGGTTTTGGGCTAGAGATTTGAGGTCCTCGCTTAGGGCATGCAATGTTGGGTAACAATTTGAGGTCATTTTCAAGGACGTGCGGTGTTGGGTAACACTTTGGGGTCCTTACTGGGGGCATGCAACTGTTTGGTTTTTTCCATTCTTTTTTTGAGGTTATGGTGTGGATGATGAGGGGTACCTTTCGGGGGGTTTCTTTTTTGCAGTCAATGTGTTGGCTTGTTTAACTTCTGTCTGTTTGGTTTCATTTGGACTTTGGTACCTCCAAATCTTTGGGCTGGCTTTCTCTTCGAGTTGTATCAAACAAAAAAACAATTATATATCAATATAATGAGTAATTTTATGTTGGAAGTAAATGAACTTACTGATTAGAAAAGACAAAACTTGTATAAAAAATTGTACTTAATAATCTTAATAATTTTGTGATCTTATGAAAGAAATATATCATAATCAACTCTAGATTGTTGTAATTTTATGAAAGGAATATGAATAGATATATCAAATTTTCTTTTATATGTAATCACATCTAGATTGTTTTTGGTCTTTTTCAAAGAGTCTATGTAGACAAGTGTTATTTTGGGCATATAGCCAACTAGATAACCAGTTGGGTTGCCTTTAACATATATTAATATAATTTTGTTATATTTTGTAATAAAATTATTAGTTTTTTTCCTTGAAAAAGATAAAACAAATGTTTATGTTGTTTTATAGTAAATATAAAATATAAAAGATATTAAAAATATATATTTACAAAAATTATTAATAAAATTAATAATAATATAATTTTGAGATGTTTTAAATTTACCTCAAATTGATATATACGATTTTTTGTTTATTGGATTATGAATATATTTGTTTTGATTAGTTTTTATAAATATTTTAAACATGATTTATAGTGAGATTATTGATGTTTTCTATAATTTATATGGAGTGATATATGTAATTTTTGTATGTAATTTCAATGTAATATGTAAAAAATCTGAATCAATATAATATTAAATAGAAAATTTTAATTTAAACTAGATGTTCTTATTATTTGTAAATTAAATTATATAAAAATTAAAATTTATAATATAAAAAAGAAAATTTTGATTGGTTAAAATTTTAATAAAATAAAATAAAATAAATTATAAAATTAACCTATTCCATTTCATATTAATTGTAATAATCTACTATTTAATCATATTTATTATTTAATTTCTACACCAACTTTATTACATATAAATTAATTAATAAAACACTACATATAAATTCATTAATAAAACACTACATATAAATTCATTAATAAAACACTACATCTTTTGTAATCTTTCTAAATACTTTTCTCTAATATTTTTCATTTATAATATAACTATAAACTCATTAATAAGGCCCTGCATTTTTATTGATATTCTCAATAAATTTATAAGGCTATGCATCTTTTGTGATATTCCCAATGAATTTATAAGGCCATGCATTTTTTTTTTTGATATTTTCTAATGTTTTTTTATTATTAATAAAACACTACATGTAAATTCGTTAATAAAACACTACATTTTTTGTAATCTTTCTAAATACTTTTCTCTAATATTTTTGATTTATAATATAATTATAAACTCATTAATAAGGCCATGCATTTTCATTGATATTCTCAATGAATTTATAAAGCTATGCATCTTTTGTGATATTCCCAGTGAATTTATAAGTCCATGCATTTTTTTTTGGTATTTTTTGATGTTTTTTTTTTATGATTTCATATATATTACAACTATGTTAAAAAATCATAAAATTAAATAAAATTAATAAATTGTAGAGCATATCATATTTTTTTTTACTGTTTACAAAAATATGAATGAAGAAACAGATTGGATTGGATTGAAAAACTGAACTGAATATGGACAATAAATATGTAAAATTGTTGAAAAACTCTAGTTCTCTTTATAAAATGTTTTCATGACTCATTTTCATGACTCATGGATGTAAATGATAAAATGTAATTCTACTTTTTGCTTATATTTGTATTTAAAAGATATGAGTGCTCACTGATTAGAGAGGACCACTCTATAAAGAATTGTAACTTAGTAATTTTCTGATCTTGTAATAGGATTGCTCACTGATTAGAGAGGACCACTCTATAAAGAATTGTAACTTAGTAATTTTCTGATCTTGTAATAGGATTAGGAATAGCTTGATTTTCTTTTATATGTAATCAGATATAGACTGTTTTGGTCTTTTTCAAAGAATTTTTGTAAACAAAACAACTATTATTTTGAACATATAGCCAGCTCGAATGTATCACATGTTTTCATGTAATTTTATTATATTGGGTAATAAATTTATTTATTTTTCATTGGAAAAAATATCATAATTAATTGTGTTTTTTTAATATTTTTATATTAAAAAGTATAATAAGATATAAAAGATATTAAAAATATATTGGTAAAATTAATAGTAATATAATTTTAAAATATTGTGAATAAACATTAAATTGATATATAGATTTTTTGTTTATTGGATAATGAATATTTTTGTTTTATATTAATTCTCATAAAGATCAATTATTATTTATAGTTAGATTGTTGATGTTTTTATAATTTATATTAGTTATATGTAATTTATGTTCCTAATTTCAATGTGATATGTGGAAAATTTGATTCAATATAATATTAAATAGTAAAATTCAATATAAATAATATAAATAAAGATTAATTTTATTATTTATAAATTAAAATTTAAAAAAAATAAAAATAATAATAAACATTATTATATCTACACATTAATATATGTTTTTA
>JZKD02S2040023.1:1127066-1161892 GCA_000966675.3 Picea glauca | reverse complement strand
AGTCGTGGCATTAAAGTTGTGCCGCCACCTTTTTAGCATTAAACTACCTCTATCAAAACTCCAGAACTTTGTAAGCACTAGTTCAGAGTCCTCTATATTCTTAAACATGAAGCCCAGCTAGCCTCTCGGCAGTGATAGGATCTTAGGAGAATATCCTAATAAAGGATTCCAGACCCTCTGAACCCACTCCTCAACCGTTGATGAACAGCGAGACTGATAAGCTAGTCGCCCGACTAAGGCACATAAATCCATGTTACAGGACTCCTCTAGTCCTATATCCATTCCCAATACCAACCTCCATCTGGCCTTTTTTGGCTTCCAAACTTTTAACGTTCTCTTTTTCCTATAAGATGGCTCCTGGCTCATAAATTTACCTGAATCAATACCATTCGCGTTCAAAGGTTCTCTCTTCCTTTCAGTAAACACTCCTCCATGGCCTAGTTCCTTTTTTGCAATGGAAATGTATCTTGTGTGACCATTAGACAGACCTTCTGTGTCTTTCAGAGAACAATGTTTCATAATAGGATCTAAGGAAGCTAAACAACACTGATCCAAAGGTAATAATCCAACATTAAATTCCCCATTAGTTCTATCACTTGACCACTTGTTGTGAGCATTAATTCTACTGAGCTCATCAATCGATGCAAGGAAACCTGACCTTTCCCATAACTCCTCGTCATCCACACTCAACACATTGTTGACTTCACCTTCCATTAAGTGTACACTTGGGCAACAGAGAAAAATCAAGAACGATTATTCAATCAAATCGGACTGCAGACTGAGTCTCTTCACCATTAAAAAATCCAGGATTTGAGAAATCAGAAATATAAAACAAGACATTGTAATAATTAGTCTGTAGACATTTGGCAGATTTTTAAAACTCGATAGTCGCATAGTCTAGTAAAACATGTCTTCCACCTGCAGTAAATACTCTCCAAGCTCGTCAGAAGCTTATTCTCCAAGTCGGACTACCAACTAAAACCTACTCCTACCCAAAAAACCCCGCTCAGTGTTCTGAAAGATTCCTATCCTCCATGTTGGATGAGGATCCTGAGTACTGTGTAAAGTCCACCTCCCATGCCATCCCAACCTCCATGAAACCTGCAACTTGTAAAACCTTCAATAGTTTTTTAAAATTACCTTCCCGCGTCCTCACCTCCTCACCCAAATAATAAAACATGTACTTGAGCATACATATTTGATGAACATGAATAGCCACTCAATGAAATAACACCTCATAGTGTAAGCTTTCATAAGAACGTCTCTTTGTTTTGTGCAATGTGAATATAAAGTTCTTCTTTTTTTCAATTGTTTTTTGTTCTTAAGGCAATGTGCTTTTAAGAAGAATCTTTCCAATTTTCTTGTGTTGATCTATAGTATGTTTAATCAACCATGGGTTTGGATTAGCACCCATGGGTTTTCCCATGGGGCCATTCACATTTGTTTATGTTTCTTTTTTAGTTTCACTGAAGGGATTTGTTTTATAATAGAATGCATGGTTGCTACTATGTTCAATCACTGAATATGAAGATTGGCTAGAACCATTTGTTACATATGAAAAAAAAGGCTCAAAATTACCATAGGAGAGGTTTTGATCATGGAAAAATATTTTGTAATCATATGTATATTTATTTGCATTAAAATGGAGGTATCACATCCTTTTTGTAAAGGAACAAGAAAAACTTAGAACATAAATCCATCTAGAAAACAATTTAATGAAAAATTTGTCTCCCCATATCCCAACTTCAAAATTTAGTTGATGGGGTGATGCTCACTGAGACATTTTATACAAAAATGTTTCAACATCATTGACACCATGCAATTATTCTAGGAAATAATCTCTTAACTCTATTGTTATTAATAGAAAAACAACAAGATATTTTCAATGAAAACAAGGTTGGAAATGGTTAACTATTCCTCAACATATCTCAATTAATGTGTAGTGAACTTGCAATAGCATTACAAATGCATCAAAAAAACAATCTTCATATTCATAGTAATTTTTTTGTGGATGGAAAAAATGAATAGCAGAAAGCATCACATAAATTTTGCAACCTCTCATTGTTTCACTACACATTTATAAGTGGTTGTATCTTGGATAGAATTTGAATATATGTCAATTCCTTTATTGTTTTTTAATGTTTCACTCTTGCAGTGTTGCAAGGAATCTTGCGTTTGTATCTCTTGTTTCAAATGGTGCAATATTACCGATTATTTCTTTTGAAGTTGGTTATATCTCTTTCTACACTTGTATTGGATGCCTTTATAGGTTCACGCAACATATTTCTATAGTTCTTTGTGGAAATTGCTTCTTTTTTCTTTAGGCAATGTGATTTTACTGAGTATCTTGTCAGTTTTTCCTTGCTAATCCATAGGCTCGTCAACAAATTATGGCTTCACATTGGCAGCCCTAGGCAACCCTAGGACTTATAGTGGGGCCATTGGTATTCATTTGCATTTTTTTCGCCATAGGGATTCACATCACAATTGAATGCACTCTTTCTACTATGTTCAACAACTGAAGATTGGGTAGGACCATTTGTTCCATATGACAAAATCAACTCATAATGACCACATGATACATTTTAATCATGAAGTAATATGTTGCATTTGTATGTGGGTTTCTTTTCATTGAAATGGAGATATCACTCCCTTTTTACAAATGACAAATAGAATCTAGAACTTACATCCATCTAGAAAAATATTTAATGTAGAAAACATCTCCCCAAAGCTCAAGTTCAATAATGTGTTGATAGGGCAACGCTAACTAAGATATTATATGTAAATATTTTTCAACATCATTGACCTTACGCAATTATTTTAATAAATAATTGCTCAACATTATTGTCATTGATAGCAAAGTAGCATGGTCTCTACCTTGCAGACAAGCTAAAAAATGGCCAAGTATTCTTTGATGTATCTCAATTGAAGTGTAACATATGTGCAATAGTGATACAAATTCATTAAATACTTGAGAAATCACTACATTCATAAGGGAAGTTGCATAGCTATAAAAAAAAATGAATCGTAGAGGGCATCACATCATTTTCTTGTAGCTATGTATGTTTTGTTGCAAACTCATTTAATCCACATAGATAAAGCTCTTTGTTTAACATTTGAACCACTTAAACTATAGTAATCATATTGTATGGAAGGGTTCCAAATACAAGATCTTTGGTGGGAAATAGTAATCACACATGTACAATCACATACATTGGAAGGAAAAAAAATAAAAATAAAAATAAAAAGATAAAAAAAATTGTAAAACAAAAACAAACAATGTGTAAAAGAAATTCAACGCTCAGTATGCATATTGAACCAAGATCCATATAATGTCTTTGTTGATTTTGGTTGTTTCAACAAAAGTAAGTAAATCAAAATGAGAAGAAATCAACTTCTCACACACACCTCATTGTTAACATTATCAACGAAGCCTTCCTCTTCTTCTCAAGGAAATCAATACGTATCCACACAAATAATTGGAAACTCTAGAAAACAATTGCAATTATATGTTATTCACATTAAGCGCATGGATTTTTAAGTAGGCATGGACAACTTAATTGCATTTTTTTCATAATGAATAACAAATGTTTTTTTATGCAACTCTAGGAAAAAGGATTCCTATGGAACGTGGCTTACTTGTACCAACCAAGCGAGAAGTAACAACGTAACCATAAGTAAGTTTTGATTCCATTCTCCATATGAAGGATTCCCTAGCATTAACGGATTCATCCTTTGCTAACTTGAACCACATGGGTAATACATGGAGTATTCTTAAGCCTATCCATGGGATTGGTTATGATAAAATTACATGACACCTATGCCTACATTGTTTTATCAATATATCATAGAGAATTCTGCCCATGTGCAAGAAGATGGGGGACTTGTCACTTGTGTAGAAAAAACACATTATAGTTATGCAATTGTCCAAGGAGGGTGCATTGTATGTGTACACATTATCCCACGATAATACAATTTTTCTTATGTTTCTTGTTCTTTGCAAAGAGCAGAACATCAACACTAAACTAGCAAACTTGTATATGATATACATTGATGTTAGTGGAATAATTATAAAGCAATTTTAGCATAACACAATAGATTGGTTGCTTCTCAAAGCAACATTATTGAATATAGATAGTTATTGTCACTAATATTTATTGACCATATTTCATGTTATTAAAGAAGGCACCAACAACAACATTGTTGGTGGCAGCTTAAGATCAATAGCATATTAGATGACACCTTGGAGAGAGTACATATAAGCATAACGATTACGATTTTTTTTCTATGGCTCAATAATGTTTTGTCCAAAGAGGAAAAGGTAACATAAATTCTAGAAAATATGCTTAATGACATAACCTTGATTAATTTTTGACTCCTTGATATGAAGGGTTCCCTACTGAAAATAATGAAACAACCCTATGTAAATTTTGATTTCATTCTCCAGATGAAGGATTCCGAGGAATTAATGGAGTCATTATTTGATAAGAGTTGCATGGGTAAGTGATGGAGTCTTCCTAATCCTATCCATGTAATTTGTTAGGGAAAAAGTACATGATAAGCATGCCTACATTGGTATATTAGTGTATCATGAATAAGTATGGTAGTGGAGCATGACTTTATGCAAGAGGACATGGGACTTGTAACATATGCAATTGAAAAAGAAAAACATAGTTATGTTATTATATGTTTCCTTAGTGTTAGAGGAGGTTACATTCCATGTGAACATATTATCTCTTGATGATACAATTGTTATTATGTTTCTTTTTCCTTATAGGGAAGTAGAACATCAACACTAAACTAGCAAGGTGATTTTTTTATTATATATGCCAATACTAGTGGAATTATTGCTAAGACAATTTTTGAAAAAACATGATAGATTGGTTGCCTCTCACATTGATAGAAAGAATGGTAGTGAATAAATAATCATTTCCACTAGGATTTATTGACTATAATTTATGGTATTCACAAAGAAACTTATGAAGACAGTGTGCATAGCATAATAAGACCAATGAGGTAACAGCAAAGAACACCTTAGGAAGTATTACAAAAAATTCAAAAACATAAATACTAAGTGCTTGCATGCCACCTTTGTGTCAATGTGATTTAACAATCATGTAATAACCCCATTTTTACCCCTAGAATGGATTGCAATAGATTATGTAAATGACATAAATATGTTAATATGGATTCATAGTGTGACACTTGTTACCCCTCATTTTGCATGAAGCCTATATTAGTGAATTTTTTCACTACCCTTGTGGTTTTCATCACAAAGAGATTTGGATGGTTAGGGTGTTCACTTGGTTCCTTAGATCGTTGATGACATGGATGATGATGTACTAGAGGATTTGATGGTGTTTTTCTTAGTATTACTTGCTTATCATATAGATATAGAATTACACTTGATCATGTGATGTTCTAGTCTCCACTCATTTCTAGATGATTGGATATGAATATATATGAATCCCTTGATGGAACACCCTAGCAGTTTAGGGCTAAGTGGACATTGCATTCATTACTTGAGATCACCCTAAATATCTTCATGTGGAGACACATATTATAAGGAATATTCAAAACGCCTTAGGCATATCCACAACTCCCAGGGAAATGATCACAACACCCTAGGCACCTAAGGGCCCTTCTTCATGCAATTGGACTATACATTCCATGCCACATCATAGATATTGGATTTCTCAACCATATCATACATTTGGAGGCACGTGTCATACATTTTGATGAGGTCATCCTTCACCTTGATAATTTGGTGGGGCTCTTGATGACTTGGCATATAGGTTCATGGAATATTTTGACTTCCTCTTACTTAGATCCACTACTCATCATCCTTTATTGGTCAACAATTCCATTTTGGGGATTATTGTACACACATGTTGAGGCATATCGTTGGATTAAAGTGGTACATCCCTTCTTTTCATAGAGATGGTTGAGTGTTATTCACATTCTACATGTTGAGGCCTTGTATCATGGATCCACTTTCTTGATTTGAGAATGGTATCCACTTTGGAGGTTACATTGCACATTTTATTATGTTTTTTGATGGGACATCTCACCTTGGAGAAGATCTAGAAGGTTCCAAATCATAGATTTAGGATTCATTGCATATTTTGAAGGTTGCCTAGCTTTAGAAGCAGTTATATTTTGACAAAGTGCAGATTTCAACTAAATCAATGCCATTAGATGCAGAGTGATCATGGGATTTCCAAAATGTGGTCATTATAGAATTTCTGGGAAAAAAATGATGTAGTTATGTTTCTTTTAAAAACTACCATGAGAGAATTTTGACCGTAATTTTGACCACTCATTTGAGGAATACCCCACCTTTTTTTCTTGAGTGTTTTGGTTATTTGGGGAGTTCATTATTGATATACTCCCATGGTGAAGAGAACCATAGCACTAGATGCCACATGGGCCATGTTTTATGCATCTATTTGAGGCCATCCACTCTTGGGAGCTTATATTCATTGCTTATTGGTTTGTTTCACGTTGGATAGCTACTCATCCACCTTGGAGGAGATCTACGAGGTTTTCATTACCTACTTTGAAGAGTTGGTTGTGGATATATCCACTTGGAGGCATTTTTAGGCTAGACATTGCACCTTTGACTCATATTCTTCCTTCTTTGATGGAGAAGTCCCACCCTCTTGGGCATATGTTTGTTGGAGAGGTGTACGTGTGGCCTTCAACGCTTCATTATTTTATGTATTGTTGAATAATTAGTTGAAGGAAATAATTCTTTACTCCTCCCTAGGATATATTTAGGGTTTTCACATGAGCTATTATTATTTTATTCTAAAGGAACTCGATCTAGACTCTATATAAAGAGTGTACTCATGGTCAGATTTTTACAACTTCCACTCCTTGGAGCTTAATTGAGATATATTTCTTAGAGCATATGGATGTATAAGGGTACTTTTTTTGTGGATATTGGTGTCAATTCTTAAATCTTGTTTCTATTTTGTGCATAAATATTTATTGTGAATGCTCAAGTCTTCTACAAGATAACTAGATTGATCCGTTGAAGGGTAAAATCTACCACTTGGAAGAAATAAGTTTTGGGGTAAATCCTCTCCTTATTCCTTTGTTAGTTTGATAATTATTTGATTCCTTGCTTTGTATATCCATTTTAGGAACCCTGGCAAGGATATTGAGTATGTTTATCAAACTGTAGTTGATCTTGTTGATGAATGTTTCTCCTTTACCCTTTCTTGTAGGGCCTTGGTATTCATTGTTAATCTTGATCGGATGAGATATTATTATTCCCTTTGGGTTTTAGTCTCTTTATCCTAATCCTTAGATGAAATAGACCAATTTTGAAGAGGGGTTTTCTTCTTAACCCCATAAGTACCTTTGATTCACCTTGACTCCATTACCCTTGTTGGACTTGGCACGGATCTCTACTTCCTTCCATCACCTCTTTTATATCCTTAAAATAGCAAACAAAACATTGTTTTACTAAAGCTACTCTCACTTCACCTTGTGCCCCACTGCTTAGCTTTAGTAATCATATTAGGGATACCCCCATTGAGCCAAAGAAGAGTCAACCTACAGTGAAGAGGATAGGATGCTTAGGTGACATAGGTGACCATCCTAGTAGTTCCCTCTTGGGTCGTGCCTTGTGGAATAGAGATTTTGTTATTAAGTAAAATTTGGGAGGTAACATTTTGGCATCTTTTCCAAAGATAAAGTCCATTTCCCATAAAATTTTAAGACTATGCTTCATGAAATTAGAAAACCCAAATAAATGGAAAAAAAGAAAAAGAAAAAAAACATGCAAAATATCATTTAACTTAAAAAAATACACCAACATAAAATGTGTAATGTGAAAATTTTTAAATGTCCGAAATTTGTTTCCTATTTTTATGATCAATTCCTCAAAACATGCAAAAAGTTCACAACAATGACAAGATATTACATTATTTTTTACATCATGATTTATGTTATGATGAGATATTACATTATTTTTGACATCATGATTTATGTAAAGTTATTTCTTACCTTGAAACATAGTGCCCATAAAAACCACAGCTATAAACGATGTAATATTGTGAGGCCTCTAAGGTTGCCCCATTCACCCCCTTCATTAGGATTTATCGTTGTTAGACATGTGAGGTATGTCTTACTCTCTGGGATTTTGAAGAAGACAATATTATCATTGACATAAAATAAATTGTTCAATCTATTTACAGGTAGAATTATAAAAACATGTTATTTTTTTCTTATAAGAGTGTATTATTTTTATTAGTTTTTATTTTACCAAGAGACTTTCGTGTCTATTGGGTGTATTTTGACTAGTTGTAAGGAAAGTTGTTATCCTCGCCAACTAGTTTCAATTTCCACATTATGAAAAATTTAGTCTTAGTGAGTGGATTATTGATGAGTTATAAATGGTGTGCATACCAATAAAATTGTTAGATACACATCAATTCTAGGTCTATAGCATTTTCTTTCAAATGTTGGTAAATGTGCACTTCATCAGTTTTATCAAATAAAATATAATGCTCAATTTCTTCTCAAAATTTGAAGAATTTTAAAGAACTTCTCCAAAATATAAGCCATGAAAATTACTCTCCTCTAAATTATCTTTCCAATGACTACACCCATACCCAATTTGGACTTATGAGTTGGAAGTTATGGCTCTCTAAAGTTATTGATTTTTTTCTCTACTCAACAAGCATGCGACCACCATGAAGCTTACAATTATGGCTTCTCTAATTTGACCCCGAATCAAATTATTTTTCTTTGAGGAAATCTAATCCCATTTCCTGCCAATTCAAATGCCACTGTGGCCAATTTAACTCCCATCCTCCTAAGAAAATGGGTATTTTCACCAGTTTCACAATCCTCCCCCAATTTTTACATAGAGTCGCAACTATGTATTTTTATAAATTTCCTCAACAACAAATTCAATTCAACCATATTCTCTATTAGAAGAAACCATTCAAATATTTTAAAACTAGGAATTCTCAAATATGGCTCTATACAATTCTTCTTCCTCGTGGACATTTATCAAACAAGTACCCTACAAACTACATGTTTACTCAATTTCCATATTGTTGAACTCTACACTCTATGAATTACACCAATTATACTTCTTTAACTTTTCCACATACTCTAACAATATTCCAATTTGAGAATTAAAGCCAATTTCAAGCTTCCACACATTTTCCAATATTCTTTTCATGGAGACGTTTTGTTAAACACTTTATATACAATTGTAGTTTCTTCTTGTACAAATTTATTTCTAGCTCATACAACCCTAGGGTTGCAACCAATATCTTGGATACCATATTGTCACATTCCCAATACTCTTTGTTCTTTGTTGAGGATATAGGTACTTCTTGAAACCACCAAATTTCATTATAATTTGTTTCTCTGATACCATATCCTTGATTTGTTTATTCTGATACCTTTCCTCATGATCCTATTGTCAAATATTTAACATATTCAAGCACTATAATGTAGCCTTATGAAATCATCATTAAACCATTCAATGGACAATGAAACTATAATTTATAGATGCATGATTAAACATGCAAATAGAACTAAACAAACTAAATAATGATTCCATTCATAACATAAACCATAATAACCCAACATATGCACAATTAAATCAAGATCACTTGTCTTTCTAGAAAGTATCCACCAAGTGGTTGTAGAAGGACGTTATGCTCAACCATAGGTTCTCTATTGTAATTAATCTCTCTACCACAAAGGCCACCCCCAAGTTGATGCTATGAATTCAAAAGGGAAAATTTACCTATGGTTGGATCTAACTATCCTCACAAGGCCCAATTCTTAGAGTCACAATCAATTTTCCACCCACAACAGTCCCAATCCACAACCCTCTTTCCCCGCTATCTTGTTCAACCCAAGGAATGGGAGTCCCTTCTATGCTAAGAAGTTGCTCAGGCTTTCCCACTTCTCTCCAGGGCTCCAACATAAACTGGCTAGGAAATCTCATTGTTGAAAGTCTAGGGATTCTTAGTTGTAGTTCAATTCTTCTCAATAACAACAAATATTCTTACACACAATCATAATTTATGGTTGCAAATTGACGTAATTTGATTATAGTAATCTCATGGTAGTTTTATCAGATTGGAATCTCCCATATTTCCCAATTGAATGATCATTTGAATTCCCCTTGCATTATTTGAATGCCATGCACTCTCCACTTGACATTTCATGAGAATCCCACGATTCACCTTTTAATCTTCAAATCCCACATACCTCCTTCATGAAATTAATCCAAAATATTAGGGAAAAAATAAAGCATTGGATATTAATAATCAAAGGTTCTAAGGCTTATGTTATATCATTAGCCAATGTCTTTCCCCCTTATCCCATTAAACCTATTATAATCCACCTGCATTTCCCCACTTGCATAATCATAACCACCCCCCCCCCAATTCTTTGTCCTTCCTTGATGTGGCCCGTGATGTGTTTATATTAACACTTATGTTCCGTTACAAATTACATTTGTCTAACTTATAGTCATTCATCATGTACATATTTACATTATTGGTCTAGGGATCAAAACTAAGGTATTACAATGGGAAAATTGAATAACCAATGCTTGATAAAGTTAATCCCTACAAAATCAATTAGGGATACTAATGAGTCATGGTGCACAATTACCCTTTTCAATGTTTTATATAAGATTCTAGCTATGGTTCTCACTCCTATAATCAAAATACCGTTAGCTCTTATTGTTAAACTTGAACATACAATATTTATTCAAAGTGAATATAATTCAAATACATTTTTTACAGCATGGGAGAATGTTACATAGGAAAAAGAGACCAGTGAACATGATTTGTTGCTAAAAATCATTTTTATAAGGTTTATGACGGGGTAGATTGGTCTTTCATCATTGATATGATTTCCTAGTCAAGGTTTAGAAAACATTTTTTGTACATGGTTGATGCACTTTTTCTAAATGTGTTTGTGTCAATGGAGTGCTTTCAAATAAGGCTATGTTGTATAAATTGGTTTGGCAAGGTTTCCCTTTAGCTCCACGTATATATGTACTTCTTATCGATGCCTTGGGTGACCCTTTTGACTCTATCCAGGGGAATATTAGAGGTATTTTGTTTCTAGGGGTGTTGGTTAATTTGATTAACAACCAATTTGTAGATGACTACTTTCTTTCCATCCATTTTTCTTAGGGCCTTGTTGAGAAATCCATGGAATGATTGAAATTTTTTTCCATAGTTGCCAAGGTAGTAATTAGGTATGAGGAGATCAATTTTGTGTTGACATTTTGAGGAGAAACCTCCTCGGTTAACTCATCCTTGGCATTGTATAAGGGATGGCAACATTGTTTTGTACTTGGGCATTCTATTTGGTTGTGAATATTTCTCTTTTAGGCATGTGGGAATGGTGTTTCTTAAAACTAAAAAAAAAAAAAAGCAGTCTAATTGTTCTACTTTTTGGACCCCCATACAACCAAAATTGGTCAAATCATGACTAAAAATGGTCAATATACAACCAAATGAATCCAAAAATTAGAAGTTAGATAATTCCAAAAGAAAACGAGTAGTCTAATTGTTTTACTTATGAACCCATATACGACCAAAATCAGTGAATTCATGACTAAAATGGTCCATCATTGGTGATATATAGATCTTCCTTTCGCTAGAAAATTGACATTCTTAATAGATTTATGTAAGCTTTGCAAAAATATTGTGTTTCCTTTTGATTCCTTTTGCCTTCACACTTTATGTTCATAGAGAAATTGTTAAAGGACTTCCTTTGGTCTATGATCGCATATCCTCAATGTTTGTGTAGACTAAGAGAGCCTTTTTTTCTCAGTGATATCATTGTAGCTCCATAGGCTTATAATTTCTTGGTACCTTGTGGTGCAAAGCATATGTGAGACTCGGAGGAGAGTTGCTCCAACCCTAAATTGACACTGGATTGATATAGATGATTGGATTTAACTTGTCACTTCATATGGATGATGGAGGAGTAAATGTACCCTTTGGTACACTCCTCGAGATTGATTTCTAAGAGGATTGCAAAGAAAGGAAATATTCAATGGGTGGATCCAACATGGTATAGAGAAACTAGAACTTGGAAAGGTTGGCCATAAGTGTCGAAGGAGTAGAACATGCATTGTAGGACTCTCTGAAAGAATGGAAATGTTGTTAACCTAACATTAACCATCATGAATGCATTTTCATTCAATGAATAAAAAATAATTATGATTACATAATGAAACATGGTTGGATAACAAAATGTTGTTGGTAACATTGAGTTGGATCAACTATCCCTTGTTGACTTATTCCATCCATGGAAGACCTGTCGAATTTTACTCAAACCATAAAAAATAAATAAAGGATTGTTAAACTAATGCTTTCTAATAGTGTTTCCCATGGGAAACACAAATGCGTGGATCTTAATCCTCCCATACCCTGTTGTAATAAACCCCTAACACAAACAATAATTGTAACACAATTAACCAATAACAATGGGGTGGAGTGTAATAAAACCCTAATGTTGACAATAAATGTGATGTAATTAATTGACAATAATGGGGTGGAGTGTGGGTGAAGCTAAGAAAACATTATGCACCTCCCAGTGGAGCATTTAATATTGTATATGTTGGAACACATACTATCCAATCTGAATCACTTCAATTACATAGTATATATCCCAACATATACAACATTAATTGCTTCGTTGTAGGATACATATAAACTAGCAATTGCCCCTAAAGGTGAAAAAAGTACATTGTTATAACATGGAGAGGATGAAAATAATTTTATTTTTAAACTGCATCTAGGATTGGAATAGTGAGAATTGTATAAGTTGAGAAATTACTAATCCACTTAAATTTTGTTGGGGTAATCTTCATTTTTTTTTTTTTTTGAGAATTTGTTAAATAAAAGTATGTGAGGACTAGTGAATCCAACAAAATATAATTGCTAACTTTGAATGTTGAAAAAATGTAAGATGGTAAGAGGGGGGGAACCTTTCTAGAAGTACCTTTGTCTCATGAACTGTGAAAAATTTGGAGGCATGCAAATTAAAAGCAAGAAAGAAACAATAGAAACACATAAAACACATTGACCAATTATGACAAGGAATATCTTGATAAATGAATGCATAATAATACACATGTTTTTCTGGGGATGTTGATTAGAAAATTTACAATGGTGCCATAGAATAAATCCTATTATATTTCAACCTACCTTGGAGAGATTAACAATGTGATTAGAGAGTAAATGCATGTGAATGTTGAAAAGAATTAATTAGAACAAAAAATATCACGAATTAATAAATGACGACTAAGAAGGAACCAAGCCATTGCAAAGGAAAGTATAACATCCTCAAATTTCAAAATATGCAATAAATAGTAGCGTCAATTGGTGTAATGAATTCAGAGACTTATTCAACAAATGGGCATATGGCATAACTAGTGCAAATGTTATTTGTCCTCGTGCAATATCAACATCCATGTCCCTAATGTTTCATGTTCCCTTTCTCTTATCTAGATTGATAAACAACGACAAGATTAACAAGAAGAATGTCACAAGAAAAACGTCACTCTGCATTTGATCTCTGGTTCAAATCAAGATTCACATCCCACAAAAACATCAAAAAAGGATGCAACAAAATTTTGGATCAGACACAGAAATAAGTTACAATGATGTGAACATTTAGATTAGACAAGATTAGATTGTTCTAGGTCAAGGTGAAAGAACTCCACCTATGGGTTAGATCATGTTGGTTGTGCATGAAGGAGTAGTAAAGAAAATGTGACTATTGAATCTTGCCAATGCCTTTTTCCTTACAGGGAGGGTTTTGTGGCTTCTACCACTATGTGATCACTTTCCTTGGAGCATGGGGGTCTACTGTTGTCTCGATAAAGTGGGATTATTGTATGAAGAGTGCATTGAGAAGAAGAATTGTTGGTTGATGCTTAAAATTCTAGACATTGAAATAAGAAAACAAACTAATTGAAAATAGTGAATGTGTGAGTACACACGCTAGCTAGAGAAGTTGGTTAGTTGTGAGAAGTGAAGATTTTGTTCTGGTGTTCATTGTTTAATCTTTACCATGTAGCATAATTTCAAATTGAGTTTAAAAATAAGTGTTAAAATTTTTGTTGTGGCTTTTGTGGCTATTGATCTTGCGGGTACATTGCATTGTTGGCTTGACTTATAAATCAACTCTAACATATCGAGGAAATCAAACAAAACAACACCAAGCATGGGTATTTTTGGCAATCCCCTCTGCATCAATCCCTAAACATGACATAACAACTTTGATTTTTGGGTATAATCATCAATGGACAAATAGGGTTTGTATCACAAGAACATATGAAAATGTAAAGAGCTAATCTACATCATGGCATTGGTCTCACCTCGCTAGCTTCCATCATTGGCTTCACTTCAACGACCACATTTGGTTCTTGCAGTTTCCCACAATGTTGTGCCTAAAGCTCTTAAGCCAAATGGTCATTTCTCAAAATTTTATGAATTTTTTTTTCCTCCTCAACTAGGCATAATCGTGGTTGTGTTGAAGGGAATTCAAGGGTAGCTGGAGGCAGAGCCTCTACTTGTGATAGTTCCTCTTGGTTATGGTGTCCATGGCCACTTGTGATGTCGCAACCATCTTGGTTTACTCACATTACCCACATTAATCCAAAAAATGTCTCTTATTAATCATCAATTTGGATTCAGTGTTATCACATACAATGGAACGATAGAAATTTGAACTGGGAGTACTTCTAAGTCTTCCACACATATTTATGAATTCAAATGCATGTATGATAATTTGCTTAAAAAAAGATTTTACTGCGTCAAAATCAATCAAAAATTACTTATATGTTTAACTTACATAGAATTTTTTTTATCCCTCCATTAAGAATATCTAGTTTCCATTGATAAGGAATATGATTACTCTAACCAAATAATACCATAGAGCTTGCAAAGAACCCAAAGTGGCCAAGACTATGGAGGTTTCAATTGGAAAAAAAAAGAGGAGGAAGGATTGCACAATCCAATTGCTATAAAGAAAACTAAGCCATTAAAATGGAGGCGAGCCCCCTTTCCACTTGGAAAACCTGATAAGGATAAGAATATGTTACAAAAAGGCCATCTAAGGATCAAAATGTTGCCAAACCTCGTTTTTCAAGAAATCAAATATTTAATATAACAATGACATTTCAGGAAATCAAATGTTTAATATAAAAATGACATTCACTTATAGTAATTCACTTATAGTAGCATTTTCAAAATCTACTATTATGTGTTCATATATTCTAAAAGGGCATGTTGTTTGAAATAAAAGCTCAACATCTAGTTGTGATTTTAACTATGTTCCTCTCAAAAGAAATACTCAGTTCTGCGCTCCCATGGAAAACCCTTTTAACATAAAGATATAACCATGCTTAGGTTTCCTAAGATACGTGACGATGACCACCCTTATGTTGCTTAACATTTATAACAATATCAAGCTTAAGCCTTAAATGGGTTGATGTAATGGTGGTGAGGCAAGGGATACTTGATAGGCACACTTTGCACAAATTCCAAAGACTTAAGGGTTGCAAGGTTGCACGTCGATATATATGGATGGGTGTTATTATATTTGAAATAATGTAGCCTTAAGAGTATTGAGATTCGTATAAGATGAATATCCCCTTGTGTAGGGAAAAATATGGGTGCAATCAGGGATTAAAATTGAGCCTGTCATAACTTGTTAAAAGACATTCCGTAGGTTCCAAAAGTGTTACTTAAAAAAATGACCATCCAAAAAGAGTTTACTTTCATTTTTATCCATTTTCAAAGAAGTGCAAGGAGCATATTAAAAATTTCATGAGAAGGGTTTTTCGAACTAGTTGTCCCATGTATGTCTTTGGTGAGTGACACATCTATAGTTCGAGTTTTGAAGAAGGAGCTCATAAGTCAGCGTTTTAACTTTGTGCATAGTAAATGCATTATACGATAGAGAATTTCAATACTAATGATGAAAATAAGGAATGAAAATAAGGAATGGATGGAAAACCAAATGACCTCTCTTTCACACTACATTGATTCTGTAATTTTTGGACAGAGAGCACATAAATATACGAGCATGATCTAGATATCATATTAAATTTGAATGGAAAATTCTAGGTATCATATTAGTGTTATTGTACCATACCAATTTGCATTAATGTGATGGAAAAGTTAAGTTACATTACTTATTTGTTTTTTGGAATATCCTTTAATATTACATGTATCTATTTTCTTGAACCATCCCTGGCATTACTAAAACCGTGGTGGTATTGTCATCATTAATTCTCTACATTGGCTTCCAAGTTCCGGTCAATGTGTTTGTTCATTGGAATAGTAAACTAATGTGTACGCTCTTTGTTTCATCGAAGTTATTATTTGAATTCTAGCTATGCTTGATTTTAATGATTTGAATTATGTTGGTGTTTTCCTTCTTTTAAACTATCCATAGCATGCCCAAGAACCCGACGTTATTGCCATCCTATATTATTTGGAATTGTTTGTAAGGTCCTTTTTTCTTAAACTGGGATTTATAGAGCATTTTTCTTCTTCGAAGATACTCTTTGAATTCTTGTTGCACTTGAATTGTGCTGATATTTCATTATGAATTTTCTATCATCGTTTGTTGGAAGTTGATATCCAATAATGTGCCTTTGAATACTTAGTTATTTATGTTGCTTCCAAGTTCATGTGTTCACTATTGATTGCAATAGCATAGGGCTCTGAATTTGTAGAGCATATACTTCTCTTTTTTAGAGGTATGAAATGAAATCTCCCGAAGTATTTGATTTGAAAAGCTTGTGGGTCCTCCAAATTTAGATTTCATAGTTTTTATTGTTGCGATCAATTAAATAAATAATGATTAAAAAGAAATAAAATGATTAAATGATGTGTTATTTATTTTAAGGCTCACAAATATATATGTTTCTAGATTGATTTCATAATTTTCTCACACGTTTGGGGTTGTATAGTAATAGGCACACTAAATTTTTTTTTATAGTTAATTATCTTAATAATTTAGTGGAAATCAAGATACAATGGTGTACATTTAATATAATATTTTAAAGCTTATTTAAATCTTTAAAAAAAATGTACAATTTCTCTACTGAACATAAATTTGATTGAAAATGTTTTTTTTTTTAATGAAGTGTGTAGTTGATTTATTATTATTAATTAAAATGTAATTTTTTTCAAAGCTTTTTATCATAAAAACACGGTATAAATAATTAAAATGAAATCTTTAAATTTAATATAATATATTTCCACTCATTCTAGAGATACTATCTTCTTAGTAATCACCCACATACTCGTAAAATTACCAAAATAATTATTACCAAATAATAAAAAACATAAAATGTTTAGACTAAGTCCTCATCATCCATCGACAGTAAATTTGGATCAACCGCTGAGTGTCGATCGTCTACGTTTATCCGCATTTTTACGCCGAAAGGCGTATACCTATTGGAGATGGGCACAATTAATCACCTTTTAATCTAAAATTCTAATCTGATGGCTAACAATTGAAGATGCTGGCATATTCTTAGTCGTCCTCCCAAATCAATGAATGTGACTTACTCTTCATAACTTCCTTGTATTTTTGAATGCATCGGTTAACCTATTTACTTTTTAACATTTACCTAATCATATTAAGAAATTATTGTACCACCATATGATTGCCACATTTAACTTATTAACCTTTAGAATTACCACATTTGAAATTAACTTTTAGATTTCCTCATCTCTATGTGTGTTTCAGCTGTCCAAGAAAAAGTTTTGGCATCGCCTTTCGACATTCACCAACCACTTTGCGGCTGTGCTAGTTATATAATATAGTGCTAAAACGGCAAGTGAGTGTCGCAACCAGTAATACTATATATATAAGTATAAGTTATATATGTTCAATTTAAGTTTTTAGTTTAGTTAGAGGTTTTAAGTGATGGAAAAGACTATTATGTTTATATAATAAAAAATTATTATTTATCTATATATATATATATATATATAGATAATAATTATTTTTATGTTTAATTGTTCTAACTTATAATTTAAAAAATCCATATATTATCATCTTGACTTGAAATCGTTATAAAATGTAAGTTGATAATTTCCAATTTGCCCAAAAAAAAATGCCCATGGGGTTAGAAGTCTTTAGTCCACATTTTTTTAATGAATATGTTATATGGAATGGTTGTTGCACCTAGAATTAGTTTGCATATTATAGCTCTAACTCTGACAGTATCTGTAACCGCAATAAACTAACACTGTCAGTAAAAAAGAAAATATCTTCCGTTTAACTGACAGCACTGGGGTGGAGTGTGGGTGAAGCTATGAGCAAAGACTGCTATACTCTCGAGTCTGTTTGGACTCTGACATCTTCCAAGGTCGCTCACTTTTTATTTAATTTTAAATAACGTTGTTTTTGGGAGACGCTCCGCCACAAGCTTCTTGTGTGGGTTTCCCTATTGAGTATGAGGTAAAACTTCAGGTAAGGGGTTAAGTAACGTGAATTTTTATATCATATGAATTTTTTTCCCGCTAATTTGAGTAATGATTATTTAAGAATATTAAGTATTTTGGGGATATCGATAGAAGTTGAAATATTTTTTATTTTATTTTGGAGTATTTTATTGATTATATAAGAATTTTAGTATTTTATTTTAATTTGTAAAATTTTGGTTTAAATTTTTCTGGAGTCATTTTGAGGTATTGAATTGCATTTTTGGGGGTCAAAACTTTTCCTAGCAATAACTTGGACCCTATGACATTATTCTACATATCAAGACCTTTCCAAAGGTGTTAGTAGCTTGTATGCAAAAAAGTTATGCCTCCTGCAAGTTGACTCACTGTATTGATCACCATGGTGCGATTGTTAGTAGCTTGTATGCAAAAAGTTATGCCTCCTGCAAGTTGACCCACTGTATTGATCACCATGGTGTGAGTGGATGTCATGTCAGCATCCATTACTTAAGGTATGAGGTTAGTCACATATGTAATTTCAAGAAGATTCTAGAAGGTCCAAACCTGATCACTAATTGAGGGTCGAGGAAGTCAATGCCCTAACCCTGGATGGCTATCGGGCTATGTTAAATACCGGACCACTAGGAGGAGAAGGGGTTACATTCTATGTTATTGTATTTTGTTCCATTGCAGAGCAAAACAATTGGGAGTGGGAAAATTATAGAGCATAATAGAGGGGGTTAATGTTTTGTAGCATCCTAACATGCCACGAGTCTTAGGTAACTCCATAGAGAATGTTTTTTCCTTTGTACTTGCATTATTTCCATACCAGAGAAAAAAGAGCAGAACAACCTCACCTTCTAGCTGGGTTTTCTCCCATGTGAATGTATTTTATTGTTCTTTATTTTCCATATTTTATCTATTTCATACATAAGTAGAAAATCATTAACTAGAAATTATGGAATCTAAATAAATTTAACCTTCATATTATAGATTTTAGTTTTATTTATCAAATCTGTTCTGAAGATTATTAGAATAAAATATTCACATTACAAATTTTGAAATCAAGAAAAAACTCAACAAATAAAAATAAATAAAACACTTAATGTGGGAAACAAGCCCGATTTCAAAATTAGAGAAAAAAATGAAAATCAAAGTTCCAAAAAAAAAACTTGACTTTGTAAGGAGAAAAAAAAAAACTTAAAAAAAAAGGACAAAGAACTCGGATTAAAAGAAACTCACAACTAAAAAAAGTAAAATCGAACCTAAAGAAAGAGAAATGTGAAAAAGGGACGAGATAAAGTAATCACCCTCTATTGGCCCCCATATAAAAATTAGGAGGAAATGCAAGTTACTCAAGAAAGTAGGGACCCGATTTGGCAATTAGATAAGATTGGGTTGTATAAATCGATTCAGTGAAATTTCTCTTTAGCTCATATCTATATGTACTTCTTATTCATGCCTTGCATGACCGTTTTGATGCTAATAAAATCTAGGGGTAGATAGGTATTTTGATTCTAGCTATGTGGGTTGAGGTGATTAACAACTAGTTTACACATGATTCTTTGCTTTCCATCCATTTTTCTTATGGTCTTGTTGAGAAAACCATGGGATGTTTGAAGGTTTTTCTTTGCTTTCCATCCATCTTTATTATGGCCTTGTTGAGAAAACCAAAAACCATGGGATGCTCGAAGGTTTTTTTTGTAATTACTACGGCAATCCTTAAAGAATGAGAAGATCGATTTTTTGTTGATGGGTGTTGAGGAGAACCTCCTTAGTTAACTCATCCTTGGAAATGTATAAGGAATGGTGACATTGTTTAATAGTTGGACATTCTATTTGGTGTGAATCTTTCCCTATGATATATGTGGGATTGGTGTTTCCTAAAACTTTAAAAGAAAATCCATCATTGTTGATATATAAATCTTCCTTATATTTTCTTTTGGTTTTCTTTGCCTTCACATTTTATGTGAGTAGAGAAATTGTTAAAAGATTTCCTTTGGTTTCTGATCGCATATGCTTGGTGTTTGCATAGTGTTTGCATAGACTAAGATGGCCTTTTCTTCTCAACGATATCATTATGGCTTCATAGGATTCTAAATTTTTATAAGTCTATATACTACACATTCTCTTCTCTTGAGCAATCAACAATGACAACATCAACAAGAAGAATGTCACAAGAAAAACACCACTATGCATTTCATCTTTGATTCAAAGCAAGATCTGTATCCCACAAAAGCATAAAAAAGGCTTCAACGAGAGTTTAGATCAAATGTAGAAAGAAGTTACAAATGTGAACATTCAGATTAGATTATTCTGGATTGAGGTGTGAGAACTCCACCTATGGGTTATATCATGTCAATTGTGCCTAAAGGAGTAGTAAACAAAATGTGACTATTAACAATACCATTTTAGTTACAAGAAGGGTTTCGTGGCTTCGACCACTATGTGCTCACTTGCCTTGGAGCGTGGGGATCTATTGTTATTTCAATAAAAATGGGATTATTGTAAGAGTGCGTTGAGAAGAAGAGTTGTTGGTCGACATTTAAAATTCTAGACATTGAAATAATAAAACAAACTAATTGACACTAGTGAATGTGTGAGTAGACGTGCTAGCTAGAGAAGTTGGTTAGTTGTGAGAAATGAAGATTTTGTTCTGGTGTTTGTTGTTTTAATCTTTACCATGTAGCATAATTTCAAATTGAGTTTAAAAATAAGAGTTAATTTTTTTGTTGTGGTTTTTGTGGCTAGTGATCTAGCTTGTACATTGCATCCATGGCTTGATTTGTACATTGACTCGAACGTATCGAGGAAATCAAACAAAACTACACCAAGCATGGGTATTTGTGGTTGACCTTGTGTTTGAAAAAATTAAAATGACGACACTGGACTTTCCAAGCAATTCTATTAATCAATCCCCCTATGTCAATCCCTAAACATGACATAGAAGCTTCCATTTTTTTCTATAATCACTAATGAACACATGGATTATTATTGCAAGCACATTTGAAAATGTATAGAATTAATCTACACCGTGGTGTTGGCCTTGCCTTGGTAGATTCCATCAATGGCTTGGCTTCAAAAAGTACACATGATTTCCCACAATGCTATGCCTCAATCTCTTAAGCCAAATTGTCCATCTCCAAAATTTTATGATTTTTTTTTCCTCCTTAGCTAGGAATAATCATGGTTGTGATGCAGGGCATTCAAGGGTAGCTTGAGGTGGAGACTCTCCTTGTGATAGTGCCTCTTGGTCATGGCATGCATAATTATCTTGGCTCGCTCACTTTCTATTATATTTTCAAATAAAGGAGTTCTCTCTCCGCCAAGAAGTTTGTTGGAGTTTTCAGCGATTATTATCCCCATCTGTAAGGTTGGAGTCCAGGTCAACAACTGAGTGTCGGTCATTGCAATTTTATAGAGTGCTAAAATGGCAGACGAGTGTCAAAGTCAGGAACACTGTGTTAGGTATGTGGGATAAAACTGATTGAAAAATATCTGTGCAATATCTTTGGTAAAAAAAATTAAAATAGAATGTTTAGACTAATTATACATAAGTTATATGATAAATTTAATTTTTTAGTTTAGGTAGAGGATTAAAGTGATGGAAAGGAATATTGTATTAATATAATAAAAAAAATGTAATTTAAATCTTTTATGTTTTGCAAAAAAAATTATGTGTATTTTTTTCCATCAATTTTGTCCAAAATCTAATCAGAAATTGTTGAAATTAAGATCGGAGTTGTTGTATCTGGATATTTAATCAATTGAAGTCATTGGTTAAGTGTTGGTTTCCTCATAAGTAAGAGTTTTATTTGTACACAATGATGTTGATACATGTTGGGTTCTTATTCTAGCATTGAGTATTGCAAATTTTTACTTGCTTTGAAAAAAAACGTTATGTGGGAGTTTAAGCCATCACTTCATATCAATATAATGGAGTAAGTTAATAAATGGATAAATTTAATTTTTAAGTTCATGAGTGGATAAATTCAAACAAAATTTTAAATGGAGTAAGTTAACAAGTGGATAAATTCAATTGTTCCCAACCATTTTATTTATTTTAGTTAGATAAAGTTTTATTGTGATTATTTAGTTTTTGAACTTCCCATGATTGGGTGATTTTAAAATATGCCAGATATTTTGCAACCAACTTTTATTATTGAAATTTCCAAAAATAAAGTAGAATTGTAATTTTCATTAATATTTTTGTTAAATTTGAAAGAGAATCGATATAAAAAAAAAAAAAGAATTCCTCCATTTATCACTTATTACTTTTAACCATATTTAAAACAGATAAGTTATTTTAAACTGAAACAAGAAAAATCCACTATAGCAAGAAGTTAAACAATAGAGTACAAAAACACTCATCCTAAGTTTTCATTCAAGCATAGATGGCACCCCTCAAATACCACTCTACTACAAAAGTTCACAATTATTACATCTTATGGTTCAAGTAGACAAACTTGAAAGTATACAACTTTAAAAAGATTCCTAAAATTCTAATTACTTTAGTAAGCACAGAAGTTATTTTCAAAAGATATGGTGACTATTGGCTTCTTCCTATCCAAGGTTGGTAGGAAGAAAGTTTTGGTTCCCAATTTCCATGTCCTCCATCATATTGTGGATTGTGTCTTCTTCTTTTAAATTTGTTTTTTTGTTGACATTTTATGATTTGAAGCTATAGACTATGAATCTTTTATTAGGTTGATAACCATGTTCCTCAACGTATTACACTCTACTTCTTCTACAATAACCTTTTTCTTTTTAGCATCATGGTACTCATTTTGCATTGCACATTAATGCTCATTTCCATGCACCTTGGAGGTCACTGAAAAAAAAGAGGATCTATTACAATGTATCGAATCCTCACATCTTCATAAAACCCTGCTAAATTCATGTGCCTCCCTATAATCCATATGAACCACACCAAAAAAAACAATAGTGTCACCTCTATACAAGGGTATTTCATGGGTCAAGCTGAAGCAATGCGGTAATGGCCCAAAGAAATATTTGTTTTCACCACACAATGGGTACCTCCCAAACAAAGTGCCAAAGGACCACAACTTTTTGAAACCAAGTTGTAGAAAATATGAGATAGAGTCCAAATTTAACCAAAAAGAAATCACTCAAGAGAAAAATTTCAAGATGTAAACAATTCCCAGTATACGAGGAAGGTATATTCTTGGTAAGCTCCTAGGGAGCAAAGTTGTTAGTGGGAGGATGCACAACTCTAACAGAAGAACCAAACACACAAAACACTTGTCCTCTAGAGACCAAAACCCGAAATGAATACAAGCAAGAGACTAAAATTCCAAAGACATATAAGCCAGACTCTGAGAGATGCTCTTACTAGGTTGAGGATGGACTGACCTGTCTTCCACCTTTCAACACATCAATCTCGCGAATAACATTTCATTATCCCACCTTGTCAATTCATACCTTCCCTGAGGAGTTCAAGACCCAAAACCAACTTAATTTCATGCATGTGAATAAGGGGAAGGCTCGTCCTTTCATGTCCATGCTCCTTGCTTATAATCCTTTAATGGTGTTTAAGTGACAAATGATTATTAATTGGTCATATTGCAAGCACTCATCTCCTAACCTTCAAGTGTTAAGGAATTGGGTGACAACTCCACCCCTAAGGACAACCAAATTGAATGAAACCGCTTTAATGACCAAATTATATTTTTGTAATACATAGTAAAATAAGATTTTATGCAAACCACCAATCTTCTTTTGAATTCTCGACAACCACCAACCCTTAAAAATAAAATTAATTAATAAATCAATTAATTTATTATATATATTCAATTTTTTTAAATTTCAAATCACAACCCCTACATACAAAGTTTCGTGAATGAAAACGCAACTTTGATTTGAATTCAATTAAACAATCCATTAATGTAGAGCAATGAGCATGGTTGTATTGATCAATCAAATGAAACTTCAAGTATAGGTAACATCTATTAAAGACAAAGTCAAACACCTTGTGTCATGTGTTTTAAATAATAGTCGATCAAATTTTATTCACCATTAAATTATAAAATTATCATTGTATCAAATATATCTGGTTTGATTTTGATCTTAAAAATATATTATTATTATTAAAGATATCTCCAATTAAAAATATCAATTATACATAAGCTCCGTACATTAAATAAAAGAATATAACAACGATAGTGATATAGATATGGTTGAATTATGTAAACATTTATCGATGATCACAATGATATTTTCTAACTTCAACCAAAAAATTACATCAATTTAAAATAAACATTTATTGATGATCGCAATGATATTCCTAACTTTAAGAGAGGAATTACCTCAATTTAAAATAAAGACAACTTTAACCCAACCCCAAAGATCACGGTCTTCTTCTCAATATATGAAGAGCTTTTCATGGAAATTGTTTACTAAAATTGTGTGGTTAAAAATTAATTTCTTTAATGTTAAATGTTTTGTCCATTTATACTTAAATATCTAATATCTAACAATAACAAAAAAAAAAATTAGCCATTTTTATTGTGTTAAGGGACATGTTTTATAAAATCAATCTACAACACAGCGTATCACATATGTTATAGATAGTAATAATATAAATTGAATTTAAGTTTAAAAAATATTAAAAAATTTATTTTAATTTATTTTAATCTTAAAGTTTTATTAAGTATAGAAAATTAAATTCCTTGATTTGTAAATCTTACGTACTTACACCTTAAAAATGGTTTTTACCTTGAAGTGATGAATACATAATTAAGATAGAACTAAGTTAGTAATAACAAAAGATATTACATGCTCATAAGAGTTAGGTAATTCACAAATATACATCGTAATTGACATTATAAACAACAATCATCCTCGTCGTATCAAACTCCATAAAACAACTCTTTAAAATTAAGAATACTCCACTTTCATAATCCCAAAACACCANGATCATACCCTTTTACACTTAGTCATTTTAACTATTGTATCCTTTCTAGTTATTCAATTTCTCACAAGTAAGAAATTTCAAATTATGATTTTTCTAAGAAAACCATATTCAAGTGTGTGCGGACAAACAAGTATATGTGTGCTAAGTTGGAGGGAAGGTAACAAAATATTAGGATGCAAGATGGGTTCTTTAAGTACACCAAGAAGTACGGAGAGGTTGGTAGAGCATCTTTGAGTGTAACTTTGTTAGCCAGAGAGTATTTGGTAGTGCATTGTGCCAATTCCTTTGATGATCGACTATATTTTTATTTAGAATCTAGATTAGGTTTTTGTAATAATTAATAGAATACCATAGTATGATTACTTTTTTTAAAGCAAATTCAATCAATTTCAAAGAAGAGAAATATGTAGCATTATCAAGAAAAAGAACAAGAAGTGATCATGAATTGGATCTAGGAGCTTGATGGGGCTCATAAATGATTAAAAATCAAATTTCTTAGAATGGATTCAAAACGGACGTGTGCCTAGGCCTCATTAATACGAACCCAACAAAATTTGAACGGGCTCAAACGGACGTCGTATGCTCCAGATATCCCATTCTAATTGTTTCGCCAGAAAGACAAAAAGTCAACTAGGTCAAAGTCAACACTGACGTCAGCATGTACGGCAGGTGACGTCAGGATGATATCAGCATGACATCATCATGTTGATGTTTCATCACTTTCAGGCTAAGTTGGCACCATACAGACTTGACATGTGTCATCGTACGGATGACACATGGCAGTCCGTATAGTGACGTGGCCCAATGATAGATGGAAAAATGGCATATGAATCACAGCTGGGCAGGTGACTGGGCTTATGGACTGACAAGTGGTAGAGTGACAGGGCGTATGGATTGACACATGGCAGGGTGATTGGGTGTATGGACTGCTGACATGTTGAACAGGTGGCAGAGTAACTGGGTGTACGAATTGATGGTGTGGTCCAATCCTGGGTCACCATGTGGCCCAATCAGGTGGTGCCACATGGCACCTTGCATATGCCTAATGAAATCTGGGTAAAAAATTTGTTAGTGCCAGGGGGATTCGAACCCCAGACCTCATGGGCAAGCTAACATCTTCGGGTAAAGCTGTGGACCGACTGGTCTGTTGTATGACTTGTTTCAACAAGTCAATGAAATGGCATTTAAGTTGACAGGTGGCGCTTTGGGTTGGTTAGGTCCCAATCAACAGGGAGTTAATCCCTTGATCAGGGGCTATAGAACATGGCTACACCAGATTGGTCACGTGCATAATGCTAGGGTGAGGCCACATGGCCAAGCCACGTGACCCAGACCCAAACAGAATAGAGGGCCCAACAAAGGAGTGTCAGGTTAGGGCCACATGGAGGCACCCATGTGACCAGGAGCCTTATGAAAGGGGGTTGCGCTCTATATTTCTCCAAAGTGAGTTTTTTAACTTTAATATAATGGGTTTCAATGATTTTTAGAGGAGTTTTGGTCCGAAGATTTTTGGCCAATATTGGGGGATATTGGGCCCTTTTTTAGGCCAGATTTTGGGGAGAAGTTGGAAAATGGTTACCAAATTCAGAGCTATATAAACCAGGGCTTCTTGAAGCCATGGAGAAGGACATTTAGAGCAGGTTTATGCTGAATATTTGCCAAGCCAAAGCCATTTTTATGCAGGGAAGCTATTGAGGAGCACACCTTTGCGAGCCATTTCTGGGAGCTCCGGTCATTCGATTTCAGTGTCGTTTCTTTTGTTGGGTTTTAGAGATCTGGTAGAACAAGAAAAAATCAGTTTTGTAACCTTTTGGCACTACTGTGATGTAATTTTAAAACTTTGAACAGAAATAGGAAAGCCTCACCCACTGAGACAAAGGCCCGGAGACGTAGGCGAGATTGTTGAACTCTGTTATCACTTTGGTGTTCTATGGTTTGTTGTTCTTCTTGCTTTATTTTAAATCTTTATATGTGCATATGGATGTGATGTTTCTTCTATAATTGTTCCTCTTTCATTCAGCTTCCTAAATGGTTAATAAACACATGCATAATAACTCAACCATTGTCATTTAAAATATCTTTTCGGATCAAGTGGTATTAGAGCTAGTTGATGTTTGGATTTGAGTTTTGCATGTTAACCAGGGAAAAACTACATCATGGTGAAGGCGAGATTTTTTAAGAGAATCCATTGATTGGATTAAGAAAGAGAACTTCTCAAAGTGAGAAGATGGCATCAGAAGAGAGACTTTCTCAGGATGAGAAAGAGTTTCGAAAAACTTTCATTGCTATGTGGGAGATGATGAAGGTTTTGTATGAGGATTACTTGGAATGAAAGAGACCAGTTCTTAGTGAATCTTCAAAGGTGAAAAGTGAAGAAGGAGAGGATCCTCCTCAAATTCCTCCTTCACCTCCATCTTCACCTCTGTCTTCTCCTTCCTCTTCAAGTTCAAGTTCTAAAAGCACTACAAAGAAACATGTCCATAAACATAAGAGTGAAATGCCTTTATTAAAACTTGATGTTAAATTCGAATTGCCCATGTATGTTGGTGAAGTTAATGTAGAGAGACTTGAGAATTGGGTCAGACAGAAGGAGGTTTATTTCATTGTGCAACAAATCAAGGATGAGGCAACTCAGATCAAGTTGGCATCACTTAGACTTGTAGGCACACCACTCATCTAGTGGCAAAGCAAGTTGCAAAATGGCACACAACAAGTGGGTAATGTATTTCCATCATGGCAAAGTTTTATTTTTTCACTTAGAAAGCAATTCTATCCTTTGGGTTATAAAGAGAAAGCGTTAATTGAATGGCAAGATTTAAAAATAAGAAAAGGACAAATAGTGCAATAACACACAGATGGATTTCATAAAATGGCATTGATGTTAGATATTCCTTTACATACCCAAGAAACTCTTATGAAGTATATAGGTGGTTTACCTGCACATATTTGAAATATTGTATTCATGTTTGGACCAACTAATCTTGATGAGGTTTCTATTCAAGTGACATACATTGAAGTAGGGAAAAAATGTGTTGGTGTATCAGGGAATTCATCTTCAAGGAAAGAGGAAAAAAGGAAGTGGATTGGCAAGAAGGCAAGTTCAGTGGCAAGAAAGGAAGAGAGACCCTCTTGTAAGCATTGCAAGAAAGAGGGGCATGATGAGGATCGTTGTTGGCAATTGCATCCCGAGAAGAGACCGAAGTGTTTCAAGGAAAAGAAAGGGAGGCAAACAGTTGTGGCAACAACATGACCCACATACTTGGGATTGGATTCAGGCGATGAATCTAAAGTCTCATTGATCAGAATCTGGACCAGGGGTCAAATTTTAGCTCAAAAATAAACATTCTCGGAATTTCCTCAAAACAAACGAGAGCATAGCCCTCATCATCACGAACCCAACGCAACTCGTTTCCTCTCAAATGGACGTCGGGAGCGAGAGATATCGCGATCTATTCAAATCGCCAAACAGGTAAAAAAATGGGATGTTGACTGTGCAGTCCGTACAGTCCGTATGGATGCTGACGTGGCATGACAGTACGCTGATGTGGCAGAGGTGACGTGGCTTGACCGTACATGCTGACGTGGTAGTTTCAGATTGGCAGTTTTGGGCGAATCATCTGTCGACATGTGGCATGGTTTTGGCAAATTATGAGGTGCCACATGGCCCAATCGTGGGCTGCCATGTGGCACCCCTTTATTGGATTTGGTTTGTTTATTAAAATTTTATTGAAGTCCGTGGGGTTCGACCCCCGGACCTCCCCACCGGTGTAGAGCTTTGGCAATGGCCGCCCTACCGGCGCGCCATACATTGTTTCCTATTATACATATGGATTCAAATGTATTTCAATCTGCATATGGGTGTAAACGACGGGGGGTTGGGTCGGGGCTTAGCCCCGATCCCCAGTTCTATGCCTTGTATATGACCATACCCTCCGATTAAATGGAGCGGGGGGTTTTAAATGTATAACCCATGGTTTTATACTTTGAAACATGACCATACACTTGTTAAATGGTGCGCGGGGGTTTTTTAAATATAGCCCATGGTCGCATAACTTATACCATACAACCCAACTCCACAGTCGCACGGGGTTTTTAAATATTTATCCCATGGTTTCTATGTGCACCCATGTGACCACATCACACGGAATGGCATGCGGATTTTCTTTCAACGGCTAACCATATGCGCCCGCCACTTGTCAAGTCCAGGTTTAACCTTGGAACGGGGAACGAGTGCCTATTTTTGTGCTGGGATGTGGCCACATGTCCCCCATGCACCCAACACCTCCGGGATTTGGGGGCTTAGTTCCCAAACTGTTTGACAAATTGGCGCGTTTTGTGGAGCTGCGTGTGGGTGCTGTGTTTAGGCACGGGAAATTCCCAGAAGCCAGGTTACTCACACACAGGGGCGAAATGGTGAACCAAAGACAACAAGCTTGAAGGAGAAAAATGGTAGGAGGCCTAACTTCTTCATCTTTTGGCCAAATGAAGTGCCGAAAAATCCCAACTAGGTGTTTTTGGACATTATGAATCCATTGGCACTATCTTCACAGCCATTTGAAGACTTCTTTTGCAGGCTTTTCACCATTGAAGTTTGAGGAAGCTCCAAGGAGCTTGAAGCCCTCATTGTTTGAGGTCATGCTCAGATGAGCCCTAGTCTATTTTCTGTGACTGAATAGCCATTTTTGACTAATTGTTATGCTCTAAACACATTGGTATAGGTTTCAGATCCATTGGATGGATTTTATAGGTGTTTTTTCCACAGAAAATCTCAGGGAAGCTTAAGGCCACATGTAGAAGAGGTCATGCCCGGATGAGCCATGGTCCGTTTTCAGAGTTTTATTAGTTATTTTTGGGGTTTTTATGTATTCTAAACCCAATGGTACAGTTATTATTTCCATTGGAGTTGAGAATCATCTTATAAAAGAACTTTTGACCAACTAATCCCAAAGATCCTAGTCCATTGAAGGAGGCTCAAGGAGATGTAGCCCAGAGAGGGGTGAACTCCTTTATCATCTTGTTATTGTTGTGAGTTTGATGGGTTATTTGTTGAAAGTTATGTTGTTGTGTATTTGTTTAAAGCACATATTTAACCTTTTAAAAGAACATTTCATCACACATCAACATTAAAAAGAAGAAGCATGAACTTAACACATAAATCATATTTCATATTTTAACACATGAAGCAAGGTCCTGTAAAGTTTATTTTATTGCGGTAGAGGGTGTTTGCATAGCATAACAAGTCAGCCTTCTATTTTCAGATCACTCATTGGTTGGCATGCCAGGTAAAATTGGTGAAGGATTTGATTGTAGAAGTAACTTATTTCACATAAGGGTCATCATGAAGCACACTAAGGTCGACACATTGATAGATAGTGGATCTCAATATAACTTAATTCCAGAGGAATTGGTTAACCAATTGGGATTAAAAACAAAGATACATCATAAGCCTTACACACTTAAATGGATAAGTAACAATCATCAATTGCACATAACAAAGCAATGCACATTAAAATTTGCAATTTCATCTAAGTTTGTAGATGAGGTAATTGTGATGTGATGTGGTGCCACTAAGTGAATGTGGAATGGTCTTAGGTAGTCCATACTTGTATGATCGTAAATAAATCTTCTACAGGGCAGAATATCAATATCATTTAACCAAAGCAGGTCAAGAATATGTGGTTCATGCTCATCAGTAAAGGAAAATAAAACTCTTCAAACTATGGAACAATTAAGAAAGGCGGTTCAAGCAAGCAACACACCTATAATTGTTTCAAGTCAAGTAATCGATATTAAGCAAGAATAGGAGATGATTGTAGAATTAAAGATCAATCACACTTTTCTTCAAGATAAGCTAATGTCGTGCAAATTTTACAAACATATCAACTCATTTGCAGTCATATTTTTGATGCTATCATTAGTAATGTTGTCTACATGGATGATAGTGGCTTCAGTCAGATGTGGCAGGGTTCAAATGGTTAACAATATGTTGTCAGTTATCATGATTGTGTTATAGTTGATCTTGATGATACAGGTGCACAGGATAGAGTTCAAAGAAAAAAAACAAGATGGGTAGCCTATCCCGATGTTGATGACTGGTCAGTAACCTTTTGGGGACCAAAAGGTCTTTAGTGGGGAGGTGTGATCCAAAATTGGATCCATGAGCTTGATGGGGCTCATAAAGGCCTAAAAATCAAACTCCCGTAATGGCTTCAAAACGGAGGTGTGCGTAGGCCTCATCAATACGAACCCAACGCAACTTGAATAGGCTCAAACAAACATCGTATGCTCCAGATATCGCGTTCTGTTCGTTTCTCCAAATAGACAAAAAGTCAACCAAGTCAAAGTCAATGCTGATGTCAACATGTATGACAGGTGATGTCAGGATGATGTCATCATGATGACATGGTGTCACAGGAGGTGACACATGTCACTCAGTTTCGTCACTTTCAGGCTGAGTTGGCACCGTACAGACTTGACACGTGTCACTATATGAATGACATGTGGCAGTTTGTACAGTGATGTGGCCCAATGACAGATGGACATGTGGCGTACGGAGGAAAGTTGGGCAGGTGATTGGGCATATGGAATGACACATGGTAGAGTGATTGGGCGTATGGACTGACACGTGGCAGGGTGACTAAGCATATGAACTACTGACATGTCAGATAGGTGGCAGAGTGACTGGGCGTATAGATTGATGGTGTGGTCCAATTCTGGGTCGCCATGTGGCCCAATCAGGTGGTGCCACATGGCACACTGTAGATGCCCAATGATGCCTGGGTAAAAAAATTTTAGGGCCAGGGGGATTCAAACCCCTGACCTCATGGGCAAGCTAACATCTTTGGGTAAAGCGGTCGACTGACCGGTTTGTTGTATGACTTGTTTCAACAAGTCAACGAAATGGCATTTAAGTTGACAGGTGACGCTTTGGGTTGGTTAGGCCCTGGTCAGTGAGGAGCTAAGCTCATGACCAGGGGCTACAGAACATGGTTACACTGTATTGGGTGCACCCATAAGGCTAGGGCGAGGCCACATGGCCAAGCCACGTGACCCAGACCCAAATAGAACGGAGGGGCCTGCAAAGGAGAGCCAGGCCAAGGCCACATGGAGGTGCCCATCTGACCAGGAGCCCTACAAAAGGGGGTTGCACCCTATATTTCTCCAAAGTAGATTATTTAACTTTAATATAGTGATTTTCGATGTTTTTGGAGATTTTTGGCTAATATTGGGGGATATTCGGCCTTTTTTGAGGCCAGATTTTGGGGAGAAGTTGGGATATGGTTACCAATGTTAGATCTATATAAAACAGGGCTTCTTGAAGACATGGATAAGGACATTTAGAGTAGGTTTATAATGAAGATTTTAGAAGACAAAGCCATTTTTATGCAATGAAGCTATTGAGGAGTGTGCCTTTGTGGGCCATTTATGGGAACTCCGGTCATCCAATTTCAATGTCATTTCATTTGTTGGGTTTTAGAGATTTGGTAGAACAAGACTAGATTATTTTTGTAACCTTTTGGCACTGGTGTGATGTAATTTAAAGCTTTGAATAGAAATAGGAAAGCCTCATCCACTAAGACAATGGCCCGAAGACGTAGGCGAGATTTCTGAACTTCGTTATCACTTTGGTGTTCTATGGTTTGATGTTATTCTTGCTTTATTTCATATCTGTATATGTGCATATGGCTATGATGTTTCTTCTATAATTCTTCTTCTTTCATTCATCTTCCTAAATGGTTAATAAACACATGCATAATAACTCAACCATTGTCATTTAAAAGATCTTTTCGGATCAAGAAGGAACCTCAAACCCCAAACCTAGTAATTATTGTTGTTCAAGGAATCTAATGAAAACTGCTTCAGTTACTTTGATCAATGGGATTTCTTCTAACCATGTTGTGAAATTGACTATAGTTGTTAAGATGTTCTTGTGTTGTTTTGAAGAGTTTAAGTTTATCTTCCCTATAATGTCTATACCCCATTAGTGGAATGGTTCATCAATCATCATGGACTACAATGGCATAGCATGCTTCTTTTCTCATCCAACACTAGTTTGGCACACTTTACACATTTGAGTGTATGAATGAGCATCTTTGAACAATGTCAACCAGTAGTAGCTAGTTCTCAAGATCTTATGCATTGTTGTTTCACCAACAAAATGTCCTCCAATTGGTTCATCATGTGATTCCTTGAGGACATGGTCAACATCATATTTTTTCAAGTACCTTAATAATACCCCATTGTAATTTTTCCGAAACAATGCACCTTTTACAAGCTTGTACTGAGAAAATTTGATCCTTAACGCTCTCTTTGCTTCTTATTCAAATTTCTTGGACTCTCACTAGTTTGCAAGAAATGTTTTAAATTAGTGTTTTTAGAGTCTATTGTAGTTGAGATGAACAAGATCTCTTAATTACAAAGTGGCATTTCATTTTCTCAACCTTTACTAGACAAGTCAGTTGGGTCTAGTGCTTCCACTACCATTTTACATATACCTTGACCTTTATCTATTTTTGTAGGATTAAATTTCAATTCATACTTATGTATGGGAACCATCCAGTTTCTTCTTCTCTCTTCTAGTTCATTTGAATAAATTAAGATCTAACATCTAGGTGAGGCATGATCACTTTTGTATGATCTTTTGAAATATAGGGTCTAAATTGTTTAATAGCCTTAAAAACTGCAAAGGTTTGTTTATCAATGGCTAGGTAATGCATCCCCTTGCTTATTCTTTTGTGTTAGCATTGTTGCAAGGGAATCGCCAAATGAAAATGTATATAGCAAAATATTTTCATTGAAATTTGGGTTGATATAATTGTACATTTGATTTTTCTGCAAGCTTCTTTCTTAACAAAGGTCCATTTAAAAAGATCTTTCTTGATCATTTTCTGTAAAGGCTTGATGGTTTCAAAAACATTTGGTATATATCTTCTAACAAAGTTTGTTTTTCCAAAGAAAGACTGCATTGCCTTCTTTTTAATGAGTGTGGGACTCTGTGTGATTGATTTTACGTTTTTTGGATCAATCAAAGCCCCATATTTTGAAATGATGTTCCCAAAAATCTTACATTTTATAAATGAAAAGATTCTCTTATTGGATTGCGATAAATGCCACACTTTCGACATCTTTATGAAACCAATTTCAGATTGTGTATGAGGTCTCCTCTATTTTCTTAATAGATTGTTGCATTATCGTGGTAAACCACTACACTTTGGTTCATTAGTCCCCTAAAATATATGTCCATGTCTTGTTGAAAAATAAACCCAATGTTGATCAATCCAAAAGGCATCCAATGATAGGAAATAGTCCCCCTTTTTCATATGAAATGTGCTTTTAAGCTTATCTTCTTATGCCGCCAATACTTGATTATAACTGGAGAAACCATCCAAAAGTGAAAACATTTATGATCATGA
>JZKD02S2040023.1:1116175-1127016 GCA_000966675.3 Picea glauca | reverse complement strand
AGGTATGCTTGTCACCACTATTTTCTTGGGTGAGGTAGGGACTACAATTTTCTTAGGATTCACGATAGGTTGTGATGTGGAAGGATTTAAATGGACAAGCTTCATACTTCTTAGGTTGTAATCTCTTCGTACTATTTGTGTGACCTGGATTGTTTCCACCATATTCTCCTCTTCCTATTGAAGACCAAGTGACATGTGTTGTAGGAATATCGTTACCTCTTCTATTACTTCTTCTTCTTCCACAATTTCTTCAAATTCTTGAATGGGTATTTCAATCTATTTTTGTTGATCCAAAAATTGATTCGCCACTAGAGTCATAGAATGTATCCATTGAGGAAACGTTTTTTCATAATGGTTCACATGATTATAAGTATAACAATTGTCCATCCCTATATCCTCTAAGGTCAAGTTAGAATTCGTAGGTTCAGGTGGCTTTGGAGAAGTCATAACCTTCCTATAGAATGTCAATCTAAAAGTTCTTGGGTTAAATGTGCCTTCTCTGGAGTTCTTTTTCAAATTGACGATTTTTTTTGATAATTTATTAACCAAACATAATACACTTTCCAAACATAATACACTTTCCAAGTCTATGTGATCTTTATCTTAAATCTCAATATTTTCTTTGAGGGTCGGTTAAGGTAGAGTAATAAATTTATTAGGAGTGGGTTTGGCATCTTTGTTTCTTGGATTTCCTATCAAGCTCAACATTTGTTTTTCCGCATTCTTGGCATCAAAAAAAAATGCTAAAGATTTTTACAAGCTCTCTTAACAAACATGACAATAGATGTATGTAAAGAAGAAGTATAATACTTAGCTACTACTTCTTTAACTGAGGGAAAATAAAAATTTATTTAGAATGGTGGTAAGTTGTTGATTAAAGTGTTTTATCCATTATTTTTTATCCATATTAATTTCTATTAGTTATTTCAAAAGAACAATCGGGGTAGATTCATCACCAAACTTACCAATGGATGTTTTTTCAAAATCATTCCAATTATTAATGGATTCTATAGGAAGATTGAAATACCATGTAGAAGCTTTATTCTCAAAATTATAATGAAAAAATCTACATGCCACATTTTCATGTTCCAAGTTTAGTAATTGAATAGCCAATTAAAAGTTTTTTATATGGTATTCTAGTGAGCCTGATGTATTTGGGTCTAGCTTTGGGAGGATACATTTAGAATGTTTGGGAAGATCATGGAGCAGTCCTACCAAATTAAGGGCATTTTGGGCTCTCCAAAGAGGAAAATAAGATTGGTTTACTACTGTTTGGGTTGAGATAAGTTGTTTAAGAATTTCACAAGATTTTCTAGAAAAAAACAAGTAAAAATCCAAACTTGAATGATTTGAAGAATGAGAGGGTGAAATTGGGGAAGTGGGTGGAATTGTGTTTAAAGGACATGGAATTTAATCAAGTTTGAGTTTAATCAAGTCATCTATTGTTTCAACAACGATATTTGTATCAGTCTGAACAACACTCTTATTAGATTTCTTTCATCTAGGGAGTAAGGTAGCAATGAGTAGTTTTCCAATTTTCTTTGTAAATGTTTGGGTAAGTCGAAGAAACTAGTTAACTTCTTGATTAGGAACATCATACAATGGTTTAGGTTCTATGAAAATAGGATTATTGAAATCAACACTATTTTCTTCAAAATATTGTTTAGGATTAGAATCAATACCGAAAAAAAGATATATGATTATAACCTGGATAATTTTGTGTAAAATTACTATGCAAATTGTCTTTATCGGCCATACAACGACGACCCTCATTTTAGTGCCAAAATTTTTGACATGGCTAGATGGCCCTGCATAATCAACATGGATTCTCCCCAATGAAAAGGTCCCAATTAGATATTATATTGTTTGGAATAGGGAACCTATCTGTATTATGGCCCAACAACCTTTATTGGTTTGGGATTTTACTAATTGGGACTTGGTCAACCATTTAGGTTTTTTTAAGATGAAATAAATAAAACACAACTACTCTAATATGAAAAATGCAAAAAAATTCCATGGCTAAAATAACAAAACCAAGGGGATAAACATATCATGAAATGTATCACTAATTTATATCTTTAGCAGGAAATTTAATAGGGAAATAAAAGAAAAAATCTAAATAACCAAATGTATGCCAAAAAAGTATGAAAATGAACAATTGATCATAATATTATGCTTATAGCTATAGACCAACAATTTGTGAGGAAAACAAAATAAGACTAATTTCTCATACATGAGAAAAGTCTACACTATAAAAAGAATGTGCTTACACCATTCCAAAATTCATTAAGAAGTTCTACACTTCAAAATAATTAGAATTGAAGTTGGTCTTCGAAATAGATTAGCCAGCAATGGCTTCTCATTCATTAATTTTCTAAAAGAGTTTAGAAAATTGCAGAAGCGCAAATCCCTTTCTCAATTGAATTCCTCTTACTTATAAAAAAACAAGGAAGGGGAAATCCCATTAGTTTGGTACATCTGGCTAACAAATCATTTCCCCTTCTTGCTTGTTGGTTTCCTCTATCAGAGGGTTTGATTCCTCTTGCTTGTTCAAATCCCCTCCTTCGTTGTTCAAATTCTCTCCTCTAGGAGAATACTTCACTTGGCTCCATGAAGTTTCTTTCGTATCTCTTCTTCACTTTCTTGCATAAGTTGTCCATGTCTCAAAAGTTTGATTGATTGCATCTGCATGAGGAAAATATTTTGTTTGAAGGGGACTTTATACGATGCAAGATTTTTCCTTATTCTTTTCTCAAATTTCTCCATGTTATGCAATATATTTTTGGACCAATGTTATGGCCTTCATAGGAGCCTCATTGAACTTCTCAATGGTTGTTTCATGTACTCGGGAAGACGCTTGATTTTCTTTTTTTTGGTGCTAATATAATCCTTAGATGCCTTTACCCATGGAAAAAAATGTCTTTTGGTCCAAAAGAGAGAAAATGACAATTGTTTTCCATATTCTCCATGGCTTGCCACATTATAGTTGAGTTTGTTACTTCATGTGTAATCCCCTTGAGGTCATTATGAACTACATGCTTCCAATATCTTAGGCCAAAATCCATCTCTTCAATTCCTTTTGAAGTGAATATAGTAACTTTAGAAAGGACTTATTTTAGGGAGGACTAGCAATCTCTCACTTTATCAAACTATAATTGAGCTTGTTGATAGGCCAATTCTCATGCCTCAATATGGGTCATGACACAAGCTATATCTTGGCCTTGAAATTTTACATGTTGTGCTCGTTCACAAAATTCCATCTACATAGCCTTCAACTAATTTTACAACCTAAAGACATAGTCAATAAAATATGAAGTTTGATATTTGTTGGATTTGTAATAGTTAACCTAGTTTTTCAACAAGGTGATTTTTCTTTCATACTCCTTTATTTTCTTCTCTACATCTACAACCTTTTGAACATTATCCTATGCAATAGCTAGACCAACAAAAGTAGAGGAAGACAAACTCAACTTTCTTTTGTCCATCACCACAATCTCAATAGTGAGCACCATTTTATAATCCAAGCTAATTCTCATTTGTTTGTGCTTCTACCTTATCACTTGATTCCTTTGTTTATCAAATGTAAACAATTCCATATTGGAAGCTTCATCTACTAGTGTTGGAATAGGGCCATTCACCTCCTGCAACCATGCCTAGACCAAATGTATTTCCAAATGTTTGAGTAGTGAAGACTTCTTCCATTGATAAAGAATCTCATTACTCCATATTGCTCTTTGATATTGGTCTATTATGCCAATTCTTTTCCTTATTGTCTTGTTTCTTATGTTTGGGTATCATCCTATTTTTTCTTCCTCGGTTCTTCTATTCTCTACTTCTCTTCAACTTCTTTTAGCTAGCTCTTGCTGCTTTATTTTTTCCGCTTTAGCTTGAGTTTTCAATTCTTCTTCTCTTTTCCTATATTTTTCTTCTTCAACTTTAGTTTTCTTCCTCTCAGCCTCTGCATTAGCTTTGCCTTTTTCCTTTGCTTCAGTATCTTCTTTGGCTTTCCTTTTATCTTATGGATCTTCCTTGGATTTTCTTGTAGCTTCTTCCTTCTTTGCTAACATTTCAACTTTGGCTTTAGCATCAACCCCTCTCTTCTTTGCTCATTTTTATTTCTTAGTTTCTTTTATTTGTGCTTCAACTTCAACTTCCACTTTAGCTTTCTTTTATTTGTGCTTCAACTTCACCTTCAACTTTAGATTTCTATTAAATGCTTTCAATCTTCTCTTTTCATGTTCATTTCTTTTCTCCTAGAGGGCTTGGCTTTGAGAAGCATCCCTTTCTACTTCCCTCTATCTTTCTCCTCAAATAACTAGCAGATTATTCATGAATTCTTCATAAGTTAATGCTCTTTTATGAGAAGTTTCAATTTCATTCTATTCATGCTTGTAAGGGAAGGAATCTTCATCTAAACTCCGTGTTTTTCAACAATGACCAAGGGATCATGCATTTTAGTTCTTTCCAAATTAAAATGATATTTCTCAATATTCTCTCCTTCCATCTTGGCCCAAGTAGAAAATGTTAGTACATTAATGGATAAGTTGGGCACAACTTCTTTTGATGCTTCATCAGGCATGCATTAAAGCCATGCAACATAGTTTGGTATCCAGTTTCCTGAATGAGAAACTTGTTTGCTGCATACACTGGAAGAGTACGAGGTACCTAAATAACACTATAGATCCTGATGAAAGTAGAATATTCATTTAGGTACCAATCTCCAATGTTCGTAAATACTTCTATGGCCTTTGAAGATATCCTTGGGAAGGATTCACAAAAGACAATCTCATACAATGGTGCCAAGAAACCATCGCACATGAGGGAAAAATTATATGTGTACATGTTCTTCCATAAATCCTTGAAATAGACATGAACATGGGGTGGTCCTAAAGACCAGGACTAGCCTATTCCTCTGAATGTGTTAGAGGCACAAACCACATCAAAAAGATATGAATACATATAAAACTATGGGGTTCCCATGAGTGCATATGTTTGATCCTTTCATATAGATTTTGCTAGTGTGTTGGATAAGATAGCTGACTAGTTGAAAATTTTTCCCCTCTCAATCATCTCATACATCATTGGCACCCAACCTATTCTCACATGAGTTGTGTCTTTCTCTCCATATATCCTACTTATGAGATGGGTTGCCCATGTGTATCTTGATTTGAGGTATATAGTGGGGAAATGTTTATTACTTAGAGCTTTGAATTTTCTCCCTTCCTCACACCAATTAGTAAGAATTTCACGACAGTTACAGTGACGGGTAAAGACTCCCAACCATTCATTAGTGAAGTAGATTTCGACCTTGGCATTTTGTAGTAGGCTTCAAAATCCATAAATGAAAATGATCCTACACATTTTCCCAAAACTCCGGTACCTCATAGAAGACCCTCCTTGTGTTCTCGCCATTCCACTAGGTGTAAAGCCTACTAAAAAAAACCCTTTGAACCTGGTAGTAATCAATTTTTGATTGGCCGTTTACAATGAATTACTAACCCCTTGGGTTGTACCTAACTGTCCTCCACTACTACTGTTGCTACCTCCCAACTATGTTCCGATATGACCACTACCACTATTTTCATTATTAGAAAAGGGAAAGTGCAAAGCAGAATGATCTGTTGTCTGTACCTTATGATTTGGAGGCGCCTGGTCATTCATAACCCTCACAATGCTAACATTCATATGTTGTATTAGTTATCTAATTATTTCTACACAAGGTAACAATGAAGATTTGGCTATTGCATTGTGTATGAAAGACTTTTTCAAATTATGTATTATGGAAAGCTCTTCTTCTCTTTCATTCAAGTCCAATTCATCTCTTATCCCCTTCCCTTCTTTAACCAAATGGAATAACTCATTGTATGTATGAACCCCATCAATTCCAATAATGTAAGAGGTGTCTACATAAATGGGCACTTTAAAGACTTTATGATCTTTCATGATCAGTTGCTTTTCCTTGACCAATTTTTTTTCCTTTTTGATTGATAAATATGTTGCTAAGAGGTTTGCTTGAATACTAATATTATTTTTTCAAGATCTTCTAGGATTTCAATCAAATCTTTTGGTTGACTCTATACTGAATTTGAATTCTCTTTTGCATCTTTCTTCCTTCTCCCATATCCCTTGGTCTTCATGTAAAAATTCATGCATGTTGTGCAACAAACAAGACACACGAGTTTTAGCTTGAAATTCAAATCAACTAAATTAATGGGTTCCTCTTAGCAACTCGAATTGAAAACTAGATTTCGAGGATTCTATGTTCATATTCAAAGTTTGAACTCGAGTCGTAAGGATATAGGACTTCAAATTCAAATTTGAATTTGAAGTACAAAAAATATGTGAACTCGAGTTCAAATTGAATTTGAACTCGAGTCGTAAGGATAGTTTCGAAATCAAATTGCAAGGGAAACAAAAGAAACATGAGCATCGAGCATGTGGCCCAGACATATGTGAATGTTTTGCGTGGGGAAGGGAGAAAAAAATGTGGGGATGAGTGAACGTGTCAACTTATATGATAAATTTAAGTTCTTAGTTTAGTTAGAGGTGGTTGTGTATGTAGAATAAAAAAATTATTGTATAGAATTATTATTTTTATGTTTACTTTATAAAACCTATAACTTTTAAAAAACTATATATTATGCACCTTCCCCTTTTAATAAAATTGTTTATGTACCCACTCATATCCGACAAATTTATACCTTCTACATTTGAAATGGTTATAAAATGTAAGTTGTTAAGTTCCAATGGGTCCCAATAAAACTCATCATGTTGGTGGTGACCCTTGGGGTTTATTCTTTATGAACACCGTTAGATGGAGTAGTTGTTTTTATAAAGTTGTCTATTACTTGGGAGCAAATGGCAGGAAAAGACTCAATATCATACATTCTCAAGATGGAGTAGTTGTTTTTATAAAGTTGTCTACTACTTGGGAGCAAATGGCAGGAAAAGACTCAATATCATACATTCTCAAGATGGAGTAGATGTTTTTATAAAGTTGTCTACTACTTGGGAGCAAATGGCAGGAAAAGACTCAATATCATACATTCTCAAGATGGAGTAGTTGTTTTTATAAAGTTGTCTACTACTTGGGAGCAAATGGCAAGAAAAGACTCAATATCATACATTCTCAACATCCCTATAGAAATAATTAATTAATGAATAGATGGGAGGATTTTGATATATTTAAATTGAGTATTTATTATTGGCGTTGGTTAGTTGTTCTATGAAATGATTTTTCGTTGAAATCCAACGATACAAATTTACACAAATTACTATTTTTTATTGTTCAAAATCTATTTCTGAATGTAAAAATAGATTCAACATGTTGAAAAACTCCCGGGGCACACAGATTATACAAAAATAATCACTCAAATCTACGAATCCAACAATTTATCGCCGGACTTCGGATAAATATCCTTGGAAAAAATCATCATTTCGTAAAACCTTTAGCCTACGGCTATACTACTACCTCAATATTTCAATATTTCGATCAAGGATAATCTTTGTTGTATTAATGTATTAAATGTGTTATCAAATCTCTATTCTTATAGGGAACTTCTACAGTCTAATTAAGTCTAATGATTAAGAACATGTGTTTCATCATAAAAGACTACAAATTCAAATCCAAAGAAAAATAAATTTTAGCAATCAAATCATTGCATGAAAAAAATCCTTTATCTCATAAACAAGAAAAATTACATAAAAAAATTAATATGAAATATTTTTTAAAAATTACATTCATTCCAAAAACTAAAACTTAAATTGTTTCACTAAATATAAATACACAACCTTGAATTTTGTGTAATAACAGACTCCCACAAATTTTGAAATGAGTATAAACTTCTTAAAAATACAATATCCACCTTCCAAAACTTATTCATCTCAATATTTCTCAACACGAGATTATCATTAATTTAGATATTCCTCCATTAAAAATATCAATTAGTTACATTTCTCAATAATAGATATCTAAGTAAAAAAAAAATATCACTTTTAAGTCTCGATATAAGATTTTCATTGATTTCCTCAATTAAAATATCATTTATTTACATCACTCTCATTATAAAGGAATATCACATCGATATGACGATTTCTGTAAATACCCGTTATGATCACATTAATCTTTCCAACTTTGACCAAAGTTTTAGATCAATTTAAAATAAAGACAACTTCGATCTAATTCAAAGATCGTGGTCGATCTCCTCAACATAGGCCTAACGTTTTGAATTTAATATTTCTTCGATTAAAATTTTGTATGTTTGAATTGTTTTATAAATTGATGTGTTAAAAATTTGTTACATTCACATCTTGAATTACAATTTGATTTTTTTTTAATATAATGGAAAAAATTATCATAATTTAGTGGTTAATTAATAGTGGAAATTTGTTTAGGGTTTTTAGGTCATCGGTTCATACATTTAACACAGAAGGGTAACTCCTACTAGCAATCCAATATAAAGTTTTATATCATGTAAATTTTCCATTTCAAAGCTCAGAGCTTTCACGGGCTCATAAGCCCCAACAAATAATATGTTCACACTTGAGAACAACTGAATATCCATCCTTCCAGACTGATCTCAACCATTAAAAAAAATCCAATCTTAAACAGTAATTCAATATATTCAAGTTCCTTTCAAAATCATAATGCAAGCATTAGCATTTTCATTTATTACACATTTACAGAAATGCTGTGAACACTTATCTATTTCATAGTAAATCTAGCCAGCCAACTGATTGAGGGTGAAGGCCTTTCCATCCAACCATAGGCCCTACTGTTCTTATGCTTTCCACGCCATGCCACCCTTATGCCAAGCCATGATATCACAAGGGAAACTCACCAAAGAGTTCACAGTTTCTAGGTCTAATTGTGAAGGCTACTCTTCTTCACTATTTGGCGACAACAAAAATCCCCCCTTTACCCATTGAGACCAGGGCCACCACGAGTGTAGTGTCCCCAAGGCCGAGCCCCATTGTAAAACATGTCTTAAAATAAATTGTAATTATGTTTTATAGGCTGGTGAGCCAAGTTTTGTATAACTGGTAGGCTTGTGTGTTTGTTAGGCCAGAGAGCCTAAGTGTTGAAGGCCAAGATCCTGCTGATGTACTCGTATGTATGCAGAATGATCAATAAAATATAAACACCACCAGGTGTAGACCGACCACAATGAATGAGTGAAGGGGGACTGAGCGTCCATAGAATGGGCAAGGAATTAGGGGCTGGAGGTGGAAGAAAGGGGCTAAGTGTTGATCCTAGAGGGCTTAAGCCTTGGGAATAATATTTTAATATTATTCCAAAAGAGAAATGCATTATATGTTTTAACCTAAGTCCTTGTTGGTAGGACATGTGATTTCCAAACGATGGAAGGCACGCACGTTGCAGGAACGCGTGTAGTTGCATGGGTGACAAGTGTCAACCCTGGCCATGCAATAAAAGGCCGAGATGAGTCGTGTTGGGGGCTCCTCCTCCGGGGGACTCAAGGACTGCCAGAAGGAAGAGTCTGACTCTTGCAGAAAAACCCTCGTACATCCTCTGAAACCGTCTGGAACCTGCGTTGACGCTTGTGTGGATTGTCTATCACGCAATCCCGACACCAGAGCATGAGTCTATCCTGGGTAGGGCGGATGGGAAACGACCATTCTGCCGGGGGGTAGAGGAAGTCTGTGTAATTCCCTGCGGAAAATTGCTTCTCAGGAAAATGAACACCGTGAGATCATCCTGCGACTGCTGAACCGGTTTGGGGAAGCCTGTGTCTGTTTTCCTGTGGTTGTTGTGACCACGTAGTACTGGATTGCGTGAGGCTCGTTGGCCTGTGAGAGACTCCTCCAGGTGAGAGAGCGCGCAGAAGGCGAAGAGAACTCCTGGAAGGAAACCTATAGCTGCCATAGAGCTCGGAGACTTCCGGTCCAGTCTGTTCCTGTAACCCAAGGTAAGGGAGACTGGCAGCCGAAGGACTGTCTAGGTGACAGAGAAAGTGCACTCTCCTGGGGTGGAACATGCATGTGGGGAATGAGGGTCTATGGGTAGTGAGCATGGGAGATTTTTGGGAGAGCTTTCTTCCTAGTGGTTGTGTATGACTGAATTCCCTGTAACCTCAGCCTGAGCCTAGGATTCCTTGCCTTGGGATGGAGCTCGGTCCCAGCTCGGGGGTGACCCACTGTTGAGCTGATGAATAGCGTGGTCTAAGGCTGGGAGGTCCGTGGGAGGCCTGCACTTGGTTGGTGAATTCTACAGCTGTTAAAAGATAAGCATCTGAATTATGTTTTATCACATTTGGCATGACTATGTTGTATATATTATCATGTTTTCCGCTATGTAAATGAATTACTGTTGAATGCTATGGTTTGTTAATGGTAACAGTAACTTATATATTTTACTTTGAGAATTAAGTGTGTTTAATTGTGTTAAATGCATGTGGTTATAATTCCTGTACGAATTATGTAAACATCCATGTATAGAATGGTAACTGAGAGGTTGGAAACCTCGGTAGTAAAAGTTACACTACAAATTGGTATCAGAGCCAAGGTTTCGACACTAAGCCTAGATGGGCCAGTTGAGTGGTCTTCAGACCGAGGGTGAGAGGAGAAATTGTGTTTGGAGGACCAATTTCGAACCCTGGTATGGCCGGAGTGTATAGGAGTTACTTAACCGTTCCTATAATCTTAGGAGGTATAGCGGTGCTATGAAACCGCAGCTGGTGTGGTCTATGGCCACAGGGAGACAGGACTCTACACCAATGGTGTTAGAACCGTAGGATCTGTTCGGGAGGGAGGGCGAACCCTTGTAACCGTCAGATCTGGAGAATGTGTACAAGGTTTAAAGCCTTTGGAGACTGCACAAG
>JZKD02S2040023.1:1008607-1022038 GCA_000966675.3 Picea glauca | reverse complement strand
GGATTTGGTGACAACGAATTCCTCCAAGGATGGATTTGGATCCTATTATTCTGCGTTGGTTGCAACTAAAATAGACCAAGTTAGAATATGGATAGGAGTGCATTTAATAATCAGTGTCGTAAATGTATATAAATTCATTTAAGCCCGTAGAGGCATATACGGCAAAGTGAGAGGAATGAGAGAACTTGCAAATTTGTTGTAATCTCCATGATCTGAATAATAAGACAACCAATGCCTATGCTTCATGGACGTAGCCCAACGTTTGGGTGAACCACGTGAAATCCCTGTGTTTCTTATGTGTGTGATTGTTAATTATCATATGTGAATTTTGTTTTCTGCATTCACAATTCTAACACTGTTCAACTTTGTTGAGTTTGGCACCCTTACAAAACATCAAAACTCCATCTCTAGATTTTACTTATGCTAGACAACTTCTTGTAGATTATGTTAATCTCATCGATGGATCGATAGATCCTGTATGTCTTTCAAGACTCGATCTGCGCATGACCAAATAGAAACCATATAGCTTGCATTGTGTTCTCCAACCTTTACAAGCAAAATAATGATCTTCAATAGCACTACGCAGGCAACACATCGCTTAATTTTTTTTTCTCAAACTCTCAGGCTTCAACGTTGTTGAGCTGCATCGAAATCTCAGTTTTCATAACGACTTCTCGGAGCTATACAAGGCATTGAATGGGATTGCCATCATTTTAATTGATTCAAAATTTTCAGATGGGAGCTGATTAAAAAAATATTTGAACAATCTACATGGATTAAGGAGAGTCAACAATCAGAAATCTCGATATTTCGGATCTGATATTTGACTCAATAAAAGCTGCAATAAAGAGGCTTACACATTCAGAATTTCTTCCAACGAATAGGAGGGGGAGGAGACCATACAAGAACGCCCTCAACTTGCTTTGATTCTAGAAATGGAGGATCATGAGCGTTTGGTTGAAATAGGGCTAAAAAAGCAGATCTGACATAAACTTGAGCCAATAAACAAATGTCTAATACTGTTTCTCAATAAAAGAAGTGCCAGATTTATAAGAATATCTGAGCAATTTTACAATGGACAGCCTGTCAGATCTAAAAGCACATTTCTTTTGGATCTTAAAAAACAATTATAGACCTACAATGGATTTGCATTTTTTTTAATAAATAATAACCATTCATGTTTGTCTCATGCTTAACCATGTTAGATGTATCACAGATTAGTGACATCCCAAAAAAAAACAGATTTTACAATATAATCGAATTAGATCTGTGTTGTTCTCAGATCTACAAAGAATCTTAGGAAAAATAAAAGCTTTTCAAAAGAAAGGCAAATCACAATAAATTGATATTTCAGAATTGCAAATAATTTCTTTAATATAATATGAAATAACAAAATAAATTGAGAATCTGGATCTCGGAAAGGCTGGGAAGAAGCGTCTAGAGAGTAGAACATGCATTGTGGGGCTCTCAAAAAGAATGGGAATATTATGAACCTAACATTAACGTTCATCAACGCATCTTCAGCAATCGAATAAAACAGAATTGTGATTTAAATAATAAAATATGGTAAAATATTGAGTTGGATCAAGGATCCGTGCTGGCTTATTCCTTCCGGATATGGCGTGGAGTGTGGTTGAAGCTGCCCATTATTATAAAAAAAAAATTGCTGCACCACCAATTTGAAAATTGATTGATCTATTGACAAAAGACCAAGAAATTATTAGAGCTACAATATTTTGAGAGCTACAACTCGGAAACTCAAGGCAGGGAATCTTAATCCCGTGGCGTGCTGTAATCAAACCCTAAAGGAAAAAGCCCGCCGACTTTTTCTCAAAACGCCAGCGAAATGATTTTAATACTAAAGCCAACGCTTTCTCATAGTGTTGCCCATGGAAGGCAGGGGATCTTAATCAACCTCTTATAGTCCATAAAAGAATATCACATCGATATGATAATCCTCATAAACATCCATCCATGAGCAACTTCAATCTAACTCAAAGATCCCACTTGTTCTCCTGAACATATGCACAACGTTTCGAATATAATTCTTCTTTGATTAAAATTTTGTATGTTTTGATTGTTTTAAGAATCGATGGGTTAGAATTTGTTATATTGTCATTTCTAATTATAATTTTCAAAATGAAATGAAAAAATAATAAGAAAAATAATATTAAGATTAATAAAATGAAGAGTATTTTTTTAGATTTGTATACATATATCACATACGAGGGCACAAGTTTAATTGTTCATCTACCCTAGATTAAAGAATGTGTGATCCTTTTCAATTTTTCTGTGTGTAATGGGTGCATGTAATATGTTTGACAATATTCCTATCTTGGTGACATATGCAAACCATTTGTAAGACATTTATAACAACCTTAATGCAAAGTGTTTGATAAAATCACACAAAAAGAAATAACAATTCAAACAACAAACATTTTTTTTTTGTATTTATCCTAGTTGGGGAAATTACAGTGGTATCATAGATGTTGATTCTTCCATATTGTAATAACATTGGTGCCTAGAAGGAAAGGGCATGGAGGACGACCCATTCAAAACTCACCATAAAGTGAAATAGAAGACAACCAAATAGAGTCAGAAGGAGAAGAATTAGGAGGAAACATGGGAGACAACCATGATGGGGTTATGCTCCAAATATTAACATAACTAGTCAATGGACAGAATGAGGCATCCCAAAGACAACCAGAAACCACAAGGTTCCAACAAAAGAACCTTGAGGTGCTCACACAATTGGTGGTCCAATGAGAGAATATGAATGGTGCAAGTCAAGGAGGATCCATTGGATTCCATTGGGGTGACATGATCCACACATATAGTATCAATAACCATACCCGATCTCATAGTGGAAGCCTAAGTATTCTTATACCCCTATTACCATAATTCTTGGTAGGAAAACCAACAAGAGCACATGAGAAGTTGGATCAGGAGGTTGATGTAAACTCCTCTTACATGGTGTATGAGACATTAGATGAAGATATCTTGGAGAAATTTTCCTATCTAGACTTCTACATCCTCAAGCAAAGGAACAAACCTAGGGAGTGGAACATATCAACCCATAATAAAAAAAAAATTGACCTCATGTGCAAGGTGGGAAGGTTGACTATCCCATCTTTCAACGAATCTTCCAAGAGCACAACCAGAGCATGGGTGCAAAATTTGGACACATACCTCCAACTTAACCTCGTGATTGAGGCATAAGTAATTGTGTATGTCACCCTTCACTTGGAAGGAGAAGCTCATGAGTGGTGGTACCAGGGGATGGTGACATTGGGGCACGCCAACATCACTTCATATGTAGAATTCACTCAAATTTTGATGGACAAGTTTGATAAGAAGGACCTAGGTATACACTTCAAGGAGTTGGCACAGTGCATACTGACAGGGACACGAGATGCATACATCATAGTTTTTCAAAGGATGGCAGTCACGATGGAAAATATTTCTCAGCAACGATTGGTGATGTTATTCATGGAGGATCTAGTTGAGACCCTATGAGGATGGGTGAAGGAATTTAGACCAACCACACTCTAGGATTCCATCATGAAGACTTATGATATGGCAGACATAGTCCCCAAGAAGACACCGACAAAAATAATTATCCCACAGAAGGGTCAAGTGTGAAAACCTCCCCAAAAGACATGGATAGGGAAGGACAGGTTGGATGAAGAAACTTAGAGAGAACTAAGGATGAATAATATTTTCTATAGTTGCAAGGAGTCGTGGGAACCAGGTCATCAAAGCATGGGAAAAGGTAAATTTCGTTATATTGAGGTAATTTCCGATGAGGATGATGGTGATGATGAGGGCATTAGACAAGAAACTGGTGAGCCATCAAACCTCATTGCTAAAGAGAAGGCACCATTGTAGGATATCTCTAAGGAAGTGACCATTGCCACACTTTCAGGAGTCCCTAAATATTACACCTTCAGGGTTAGAGACATTGTGAGGGGGTAGAGGATTACAACATCGATTGATAGTGGGGCCACCCATAACTTCATTGATGGTGCACTTGTCACCAGGAGACAAATCCTTCTAGAGGACTTTGAGGGATTCAATGTGGTAGTAGAAGATGGGTAAAACATGGCGTGTAATCGAAGGATCGAGGGATTGGAAGTAAAATTGGGAAACTATACATTAACATATAACTTTTATGTCGTAGATTTAGCATATACTCATGTGGTGCTAGGAGTTCAGTGGTTGTACTCATTGGGAGATATCCACATGAATTATCGGGACATGAGGATGGAGTTCCAAGACAAGGGTAGAAAATGAGTCATCTTAATAGGTATGTCAATAGGTGCCCTCGGGATTGTGTCTGACCAATCATGGAGGCCCTTTTTAGACACGGGGATGTGGCTTGGGCAACAGAGTGCTTGATCACCATGGAGAAGGCATCACAATATATCCAACATTACCATACAAACATCCAAGAATTTCTTGGAAAGCATGAAAGAGTGTTTGAACCATTGCGAGCAGGGAGACCATCTGTCAGAGGATTTGAGCATGTCATTGAGCTCAAAGAAGGGTTGAAGCTCGTGATCACCACACCCTACAGGCATCTGAAGAAGTTCAAGGATGAAATAGAGAAGGCCATAAAGGAGTTGTTGGAGATGGGACATATCAGGCCTAGTTCTAGTCCCTTCACTTCTTTATTTCTATTGGTGAAGACGAAGGATGGCACTTTGTGGATGTGCATAGACTACAAGGAACTGAACAAGAAGACCATAATAATCAATACCCAATACCTAGGATTGATGATATGATAAACAAGCTACATGGGGAAGTATACTTCTCAAAGGTTGATCTACGATCAAGATACCAACAAATTTGGGTTAGAGAGGGGGATATCAATAAAACAACATTCATGTGTCATTATGGGCACTATAAGTTTCTAGTCATGCCCTTCGAGTCGAATAATGCACTAGCTACCTTTAATTCATGCATGAACCATATCTTCAACAAACGATTGAGGTAATTCTTACTAGTGTTCTTCGAAGATATTCTTATCTACAACAAGACGTGGGAGAAACATATGAAGCATGTGGATGAGATTCTCACCATTATGGAGGAGCAGTCGCTTTTTGCCAAGAAGGAAAAGTGTGATTTTGGGTTGACAAATTTCCTCTATCTGGGGCATGTGATTAGTGTTGAGGGATCAAAGGTGCATTAGGAGAAGATCCAGACAATCTTGTATTGGCCCACTCCTAGATCACTCATCGATCTGCTAAGATTCTTTCATATATGCATCTATTATAGGTGCTTTGTGAAAGAAGTTTCACAGTTGGTTGTTCCTTTGACAGACCTCACCAAGAAAGGGGCATTTAAATGGTTTGAGGACGCACAAGTAGCATTCAACATAATGAATAGGGTGATGAGCACTTTCCTAGTATCAACACTCCCAAATTTCATGCATCCTTTTGTCCTGGAGTGTGACTCATCTGATGAGGGGATAGGAGTAATATTGATGAAAACCCGACACTTGATAGCTTTTGAGAGAAGAAAGCTAAGAGAGACAGAGAATCTCTATCTGATCTATGATAAGGAGATGTTGGCAACCATGCATGCATTGGTGAATTTCAAACAGTTCCTGGTAGGATTACACTTTGTGGTTAGGATTGACCACAATAGCCTGAGATATTTCTTGGTGCAATGGGATCTGAATGAGAGGAAATAGAAATGGGTGAGTAAGGTGCATGCATATGATTTTTACATTGAGGGTGTAAATGGAAAGAAGAACATAGTTGTTGATGCCTTATCCAGGATTCCTAGAGCCTTCTGCATGATAGAGTTCTCAACAAAATGGAAGTCCATTATTTTGGTGGAATAATCCAAGAATACCTTCTCTCGTGAGCTGATGAAGGGTAGTATTAAGGATGACAGGTACAGGGCATTGGATGAAATTATCTACTACAAAGACATGATCTATCTTGTCCCTGAGTCCAAACTCAATGATAAGATTTTGAGGGCAGTACACGACACACCATTGGTAGGGCACCCGGGGTATTTGAAGACCTACAGGAAGGTGAGGGAGAGATTCACCTAGAAGGTTCTCAAAGAGGATGTACTTCATCATGTGAGGGAGAGCATGACTTTCCAACATAACAAGTCATAATTTATACATCTTGTGGGATTTCTTCAGCCATTGTTGATTCTAGAGTAGAAGCGAGATAGCATTTCCATGGAATTCATTACAGAGTTTCCAAAGGTACATGCCAAGGATTGTATCTATGTGGTAGTGGACATATTGAATAAATATGTGTACTTATTTGTCATTCCCGTAGAGTACAATGCATCTTAGGTAGCAGATCTATTCTTCACAGAGGTGTTCCAACTACATGGTCGTCGAAGGAAAATAGTCAGTGACCGGGATAGCTAGTTTCTCAACATGTTTTTTTAGGATTTGTTCAGTTTATCTGGGATAGAGTTGACACCTAGTACTAGCTACCACCCCCAGATAGAGGGGAAGATTGAGATAGTAAACAAATGGATTGAGGGGTACCTGAGGAACTATGTGTTAGGACAACAACAAACATGAATAAAGTGGTTGTATATTGGGGAGCATTGTCACAATACAACTCATCACATGTCCATCGGGATGAGCCCATTCAAGGCATTGTATGGATATGATGCCCCATCCTTTATGGATTTTAAATTTGGGGAAAGAAGAGCTCCCAAGGAAAAAGATTGGTTGCAAGAAATCCATGACATCTTGAGAGTCCTGAAGGAGAATTTGTAGGTTACTCAAAATCAATAGAAGATATATGCATATAGGAACAGGGTGGAACACAACTTTGAGGTTGGGTACCTAGTCTTTCTCAGTCACAACCTTACAAACAGTCGTCGCTGAAGAAGAGTGGTGTAGATAAGTTGAAACCTCTCTTTTATGTACCCTACAAAGCGATTAAGAGAGTGAGGGATGTAGCATACGAGTTGGATATTCTAGAGGATAGAAAGATTGACAACATCTTCCATGTATCCTACCTCAAGAAGGCATTGGGACAACAGGTCACCGCTTCAACAGATCTTCCTCCACTAAATGAGGAAGGGAAGTTGGTTATATCTTCCGAGAGAATTTTTTATGTCAGGGAGCGGAGGTTGAAAAATATATTCATTTGAGATTACTTGGTTGTATGGAGAGGATTTATCATAGAGGATGCTACTTGGGAAGCAGAGAAGATCTTACAACACCATGATCTAGAGTTGCTTGAGGAAAAGAAATCTTGGGAAGGGAGGGTTGTAATTTCCCCTTCCAATTAATCGTGACAGAGGATGAATTAATATCCTATACGACTCTCGTAGGCTATAGTCAACAAGGACAAGGGATTCAATATGGTTTATTTGGTTAAAAGAATGACAAATCCTAAAGTGACATTAAATAAAAATAAATAATTATATTTAAATGAAATTGGAGGGAAAATAAAGTTAGGGTTTGATTTGGTCAAAAAGGGGAAAGATCTAGAAGGCTTAGAGGAAGGATAAATAGAGGGGTAACCCTTCTGTTTGGCATTGCAATTTGATCTCTCATTTTGGAGTGCTCTTGGAGCCATTGTTTCATTAGGGTTTAGCAAAACCCTTCCACCATTGCAGTTCAGTTTCGGTGGTGCAATATACACCCTAGATAAATGAGGAGGAGGATCCATACGAGGTATTCATTGACTTCCTAGATTGGTTTTTGTCATCTTGGAGTAATATCGGCATGCGTAAGGAGTTGACGGATCTTTCCAGAGGAGGTTGATCGTTGATTCTACAATGGCTTGGAGGGTTTCAGGGAAACTATGACAAAGTTCATCCCTATGGGTTGAGTGCAGAGAATCCCATGATGCCCCACTTGTTGACCAACCTCATCTTGCGAGGCCTCGCTTGTTACACAACCTCATCTAGCAAGGATCTATAGAAATTAAGGTTACAAGTGTGTTAAGGTACAGGAATTCAGATCACAACGGTAGGTGTTTTTGGAGCAAATTCATATCGCACAAGTGAAGGCTAGACAATTCAGGGGAATACATATCATATCTTGAGGATATTTTGGCATCATTAACAAGTTTATTGTTGTTCTTTGTTAGTAGACATTGCAACTGCCTTGCTGCCAATAGATCTGTGTGTTTAGGAGGGTTTTGCAGTTGTTGTTACAACCAAAAATAATCTTTGTATTTGTTGTGATTTGGGTTCCATACCATAATAAGATGCCATGGTCATCTTCTCTATTCTTTGTGTAATGGGTGCATGCAATATGTTTGACAATAATCCTATATTGGTGACATATGCAAACTATTTGTAAGACATTTCCAACAGCCTTAATGCAAAGTGTTTAATAAAATCAAACAAACAAAAACAATCATTTGAATATCGAACATTTTTTTTTATCTGTCCTTGTTGGGGACATTACAACGAGTGTAAATTTGTTGTTTTTCTTATAGAGAAGCACAAAATATTTTGTTCATTGAATATACCTAAGGACCCTTTTTGTTGCATTCCAATGAATTTCTCTAGGTTCTTGCACGAATCGGGAAAGAATAATGATTGTGTATGACAAATATGGATGATTGTTTGTCACATAGATGAGTCTGCCAATCAATTGTATATAGATGGTACTGTACACTGATTCCCCCCCTTCAAATTTTGAAAGTTTCAAGTTTTGCTCCATAAGAGTAAGAGAGGGTTTACAATTCTCCATACCAAATTTTTAAACAAACATGTAACATACTTGGTTTGATTAATGAATATTTGATGATGTTGTGGTGAGACTTCCACTCTAAGATTGTATCGAAGTGGCCCCAAATTTGTCATTTTGAATCCATTTTGAAGTTCATTTTTTACCTACTTGATGTGATCTTCATAATTCCATGTAATGATTAAGTCATCAACATGAAGAACAATGATCACCAAGTTTTGACCTTTAATCCTATAATATAGAGTATCATCAGACTCATTGCGATGAAAACCAACATGCCTAAGGTATTCATCCATCTTGGTATACCATGCTCTAGGTGTTTGTTTCAAGCCATATAATGATTTAATAAGCTTGCATACTTTCTGCTCCTTTCCTTCAACTTCAAAACATAGGGGTTGAGTCATATAAACTTATTCTTTCAAATCACCATTAAGAAAGGCACTTTTGACATCCATTTGATGATGTGTCCAACCATACCGTGCAACCAAATTTATCACCATTCTGATGGTGTTCCATTTTTTTGTTGAAGCAACTGTTTCTTCATAGACAATTCCTTCCTTTTGAGAAAATCCTTTTGCAACAAGCCTTGCTTTATATTTATCTACTTCACCATTAGCTTTATACTTGATTCGGTAAACCCATTTCTAGTCGATGGGTTTAATATTTGTTGGACAATCAACAAGTTTCCATGTCCCATTTGCAATTGCCAAATCATATTCATCCACCATGGCTTGGTGGCATTCTTTTTGCTTCATTTCTTTTGCAAAAGTTGTTGGCTCAATAGAATCATGAGTTACTAAGGCAAAATTTGACTAAGATGAAGTAGAAATTATAGTTCTTCTTTTGTCTTGTTCATCTAGGTGAACATCTTTAAGTAGTTGTGTGAACAATTTTGGTCAATTGTGTTGTCCCTATGGTGAAGTTACTACAATTGATTTGTCCTTGATTGAGGATTCATCATATGAGGAAAATTTATCTAACTCTTGAATATTCATGTTGGGGGATAAGTCTTTTTCAATCCAATTTGGTTTTTCTTGATAAATTGTCTTTTCTTGAGCTACCTTTTTCGCTATATGACTAAGTAGATTATCAATCTCTCTAGTTGTTTGAATTTTTTCCTCATCAAAGACTACATCCCGAATGATAATTAATTTTCGATTGGATAGCAACCTATGACATTTCTTCTCATATGAATAGCCAATATGACTATATTTGATACTTCAATTTTTCAACTTACTCCTTTTTTTCCTTAGGAAATAAGGCATAACAAGTGGAGCCAAAAACTCAAAGATGATTAATTGAAGGATTAGTACCATACCAAGCTTCATAGGGATTAATTCCATCTAAGGCTGATGTGGGTGATCAATTCCTTAGTTATATTGTTGTGTGAACTGCTTCAACCCAATATTGAGTGCTTAGCCCCTTGAAATGCAACATTGATCTTGCCATTCCCATTATAGTTTTGTTCATTATTTATGTGACTCCATTTTGTTGTGGAGTATAAGAGTTTGTCTACTACCTTTTAATTGTATTTCTCCTACAATAATCATTGAATTCATGTGAAGTTAATTATCGTGGAAATCTTCTATTTGGTGGCATTTTCAACTAAGCATTGAAATTGTATGAATTTGTCAAAGGATTATGTGTTGTTCTTCATAAAATATACCCAAATCATACTTGTACAATCATCAATGAAAATAATGAAGTGCTTGCATCCACCAAAAAAAGATTCCATAGGACCACAAATGTCACTGTGGATTAATTGCAAACATATGTTTGCTCACCGTGTACTTGTGAAAAATGATCCCTCTGTTGTTTTCCAATGATACAAGCTTCACACTTACTAGATTCCTTTTTGAAAGTAGGAAATTCTTTCACCATTTCATTTGTTCTAAGTTTATCAAGGCTTTCAAAATTCAAATGGTTAAATCTGTAATGTCATAATATTAAGGAGCTAGGAGATAAATCCACTAATAATGTGAAATCATGTTTTTGAAAAAGGACTATGCTTTGTAGCCTAAACAAATTTCCATCTTCATAACCATTAATTATTGTTTTTAAAATTTGTTTGACTGAATTAATGTTAATCCATCCATCTTCCATGATAATCTAAAGAAGCATATTCTTTTTGAATAATGGAACATACCAAACATTGGAAAGTAATATTTTTCCAATTCTTGGAAGACAAAATAGAATATGTCCTTTTCCTTGAGGTGTATGAGTTGTGTCATCTTCCAAGTAAATTGGATTTAATTCCATGTCGTCATATATTCAAAATTATATATATATATATATATATATATATATATATATATATATAATCATGTTAACATCAGAATTATATATTGGATAAAAAACTACATGCTTTGAAATTTTTATAGTATTTATAAACAATTTTAATGTTATTTAACATTTTTAGATAATGATTCCCGTGAGTATAAAGCGGTAGGTTAACAGCTTTATGAAAGGGTTTTTATTTAGTCATATTTTTCTAGTACATTTACTCAAAATCCAGTGAGAAGTAGTTAGATTAATAGTTTTGAGTGATTATTTTTGTATAATCTAAATGCTTTATGAGTTTTTCAGTATTTTGAATCCATTTCTGTATTCAAAAATAAATTTAAAACAATAAAAAATAATGTTTTCATACAAATTTAAGTAACCAAATTCTAGTAAAAAAAAACATTTAATAAAATAGGTAAACAACGCCTAAAGGAAAAAGCCCGCCGACTTTTTCTCAAAACGCCAGCGAAATGATTTTAATACTAAAGCCAACGCTTTCTCATAGTGTTGCCCATGGAAGGCAGGGGATCTTAATCCCGTGGCCTGCTGTAAACGCAGACAGTGATTGTAACACAATTAACCGACAACAATGGCGTGGAGTGTGGGTCAAGCTGCCCATCATAAAAAAATATCACATCATGATAAACCTCATAAACATCCATAACACAATAATCTTTTTTAACTTTGACCAAAGAGTTTACATCACTTTAAAATAAAAACAACTTCAATCTAACTCAAAGATTCCACTTGTTCTCCTCAACATAGGCACAACGTTTCGAATATAATTTTTCTTTGATTAAAATTTTGTATGTTTTGATTGTTTTAAGAATTGATGGGTTAGATTGACATTTCTAATTACAATTGGATCTATTTTCAAAATGAAATGAACAAATAATAATAATAAAAATATTAAGATTAATAAAATGAAGAGTATTTTTTAAGATTTGCTTACATATAACACACGAGGGCACCATGTTTAATTCTTCATCTACCCTAGATTAAAGAACGTGTGAGCCTTTTCAATTTTTCTTTTTAATAATTTTGGAAGAATTATGGGATTTTAGAAATCCAAAAGGCATTTTGGTGGAGGATTTGGAAAAAATTATAAAGATGTTTGGTGTACACTTTCAAAATATACTTGTAAAGTATATGCATGCAAGTATATGTTGATAGATGATGTTGTGGTGGTTAGAAGGTAATGCCATCAAATTTTTCCTACTAAATTCATTGAAAGAGATTTTCTTAAGGTTGAAATAATGGATGAGTTGTGAGAGGCTTTAACCAAAATTAAAATGGAAAATATTTGGATATGGTTGGTTTTTTTTTTTTTGGATTTTTTTAAGAAAATGTAAAAAGTGGTTTGCAAGGATATGGCATGCATGGCGAGAGAGTTCTTCCATATAGGAAGAATGGGAAAATTGCATAGTCAATCATTGATGAGGTTAATATCTATGAATGTAACAAAGGACACCATTTGGTCATGGTGCCTAATCACTCTTCTCAATGTTTTATATAAGGTTAATATCTATGAATGTAACAAAGGACACCATTGGGTCATGGTGTTTAATCATTCTTCTCAATGTTTTATATAATATTATACCTATGGTTCATGTTTTTATAATCAAAAGAGTGTTAAATCATCGTTAGATGTGAATAGAGAAGATTTATTCATGGTAGATATATTTTGGATACATGTTTTACAACATGCGAGATTATTACAAAGCCAAAAGAGTTCAACCAACATGATTTGTTCCTAAAAATTGATTTTGATAAGGCTTATGACATGGTAGATTGGTGTTGCTAAAAATTGATTTTGATAAGGCTTATGACATGGTAGATTGGTGTTGCTAAAAATTGATTTTGATAAGGCTTATGACATGGTAGATTGGACTTGCTAAAAATTAACTGTGATGAGGCTTATGACAAGGTAGATTGGTCTTTATTTTTTTCAAATTTAAGGGAATTGGTAACTAGCTGAGATTGCTCAGGTTTAAATTTGAGTGGTTACTTTAGGCTAGTTGTTAATAGTTCACAAGCTAGAACCTAGCATGAAACTTATGGCTCAACCTAGGGTTGATACATCTTGAGACTAACCACAAGTGGAAATCTCTATCTTGGGGTGCCTACCTTGTCAACCAAACCATAACTCGATCACAATTTTTGAAGTATGTTAAAAACTATTTTTGATTAGTTAAGAGTAGATTTTGTCATATAAACATGGTAATCGTTCAAGATCTAAAAGTATTTAGGAGTGAAAGTTTTCCCAGCCATAAGATTTCATTTTTTTTTTATTAAAAATAAAATTTTATTTTCATCTATTATTTTTAAAATGTAAAGTAAATCATAAACCATGAATAAAAACCTCTCTCGTAAAAAGCTAGTCAAACGTAATTTATCATGCATTCTAGAGGATAGTCTTATCATAAAAAATACAAGTTCTCTTAATTATATATATA
>JZKD02S2040023.1:987349-999324 GCA_000966675.3 Picea glauca | reverse complement strand
CACATATATATATATATATATGCACAAAATCAAATGATCCTTTATATTGATTGGGATACATCGAATTATTCGCAGAGTGAAACATGTTCCTAAATGTGTCAAAGGGAGAGAAGGTTATCCTTTTTACTATTTTTCTGTACGTTTTTTTCTCTTTATTCCATTGTTCCATGCATATAAGGAAATATAATAGTTTTCTTGATAGCATTGGTTTGTTGCATGTTGCAAACATTATTCGAGCTCTTTGCAAATCCTTATTCATTTTCCTTTCCTCAAAGCAATTCCTTTTGGACACTATTGAGCGATGTTCCAATTATGGATGATCGTGTTTAGTATCTTACATTCCAATGGCTATGGTTACTAGTGTATTAATAATTCCCATTTTTTTTTGCTAGATGATGGTGAAAATAAACCTTAAGTATTTATCAATGTAAATCTTCTTCCAATATACCTAATGTGCTAAGGAGCCATCAACATTTTTGGAGATAAAAAATTCCAACAAAGGAAGACACTTGTTGTTAGTCTCTAGAGTGAATTCAATGTTCTTGGATTAATTATTTAAGTGATATAGGAATTGATCCAAACTTACCCTGCCATGATGCCAAATGAAATTTGTATCACGAACAAATCTTTTTCACTAATCTAGTTTGAGTGGAAAGGTGTCAACAACCATTTCCTCAAAATATTTCAAGTATAGATTTGTTAAAACTAGGGAAATAAGAGATGATATAAGAATGTCATATGTTTGTTCATATATTTCATGGCATAAACTAAACTAAGTATATTTCTAGCAAATTTTCACCAAATTTGTTGTCTCCTTGTCTATGCTCATTTTATAACATATATGGCATTATTAACTAGAAATTTTGTATAAGTTAGAAATAACATTGAAACTGATTATGATATCATTTTTATCTATTTTAACTTTTTTATTTTTATTTTTAGATTTTTTAATCATATTGAGTGGAATATTTGATAAAGAATGGTTGACCCACAAGTGGATTACCTCTTTTAGCAAGTCAGCTTAGTGATTTGATTGTATTTATAATGAGGGCCTCAAGGGCACACTTTCCTTATCAACTCTTAGGGAGACCATATATTTGGGGGATGATCAAGTAACTTGACATGAGCCTCCTTTTTATATTGTAACACCCCAATTTTAATCCTTAGAATAGAAATGTATATGTGTAACTCGTGAATGGTTTAAGAGCCAAATGATGTGATATGTAAATATTGTACATTGAAGGATAATAATAAAAATACATCACAAGTTGTAGACGAAGAAGGACGAAAAAGATGGGGGGTTATGATTCCACAAGAGAGGAAAGAAAGGGGTCTTGGGGGCTTAAAGGGGCCAACGTAAGATACTATTATTTTATTCCTATGCCTAAGTCTTTTTCATTACGTTATCCTAAGTCATATCAACCTTGATATTAGTTTCCAAAGAGGGATACATGGGATTTTTATGAAGACACATGGTTAATTATTAGCATGCAAATATAATCAATGAATCTTGGTTATGCAAGGGAATTGTCAATCATTCTTCAAGAAAGACTTGTCTCAGAGCCTAAGCTATCATCTTATGATTGCAATGAAATTATGGGAAATCGATGTCATGAAGTAAGTGAAATTATGACTCTGTAATGAAATTGTTATCATTGAGTAAAATGAATTACAACTAAGAATTCCTTCAGTCCTTGGCGATGAGACTTCTTGGCTAGTTTGTGTTGGAGTCCAGGAAGGAAGTGGGATAACTTGAGGGATTGGATGGTGGAGAAGGGGATCCCATTCCTCGGGTTGTGTAGGCCAATGGGGAAAGAGAAATGGTGGATTTGGATTGTTGTAAGAGGTTATAGACTATGAGATTCTAGGAAATTGGGTTGTGTGAGAGGATTAGATCCAACCATAGGTGATTTCGTCCTTGTGGACTCATAGCCTCAACCTGAGGGTGGCCCTATTGCAAAGATTTTATGGGAAATGGAGATCCTATGGTTGGCGGGAACATCCTTTGTCTACAACAAATTGGTGGTTATTCCTAGAAATATAAGTGCTTATGTTTATTTATAACTATGTTGAATTAATGTTGTTTAATTATGAATTGAATGTCGTTTTATATGCATTTATAAGTTTTCATTTTTGTTTATGATTGATTAATTGTGTCTGCATGTTCTTGCATTTTCATGTTGCATGCATTAACCATTTCATAGCATGACAATGAGGAATTAAGGTATTAGAGCCATATAATGTTGGTATCAACCTAGTATGGATAATGGGTATGTTACAAAATGGTATCAGAGCAAGAAATTGATGGAAATTTGTGGTTTCAAGAAGTATTTTGTGTGAGCACTGAAATCACACTTTGACTGTTATAAGTGTAAGCTCAATACCCATCAGAATGTGAAAGATAACAATTTATAAAAGTTCAAATGGATGGAAAACTCAAACAGGATTGTCAATCACAACCTACTCCATACAATATACACCAACAAATAAGGATTTGAATAATTTTAGATCGGTATCTAAAGACATAACATAAATAGATGGAATACTTTACAAGAAAGTGTAATGTTTCTATCATCTACATCAGGTAATATTTATACACATATGAATGAAACTCTCTGACATAAGAACTTCTCAAAATCAAAGAGGAAAACTCCAATATTCTGCAAGCAATATTACAATAGATCCTCAATTGCAACATAGATATAATCAGCGAAATGAATAATTCAATAAACTAAAATCAAAGTAAGATAGAAGGGAATGAATAAGAAAAAGGTTTGATTTCCATTATCCAAAGAGTCTTGAGTCTGGTTCATACAATAGGAGGTCAGTCTGTTACATAGACAATATAAAAAATGAGTCCTCTTGCCCCATTCCCACCTTCCCTTCTCAAAATCCACTTTCATATATAGTGAATGATCTCTATCTACCCTAAGGAGGTCGAAACCAAAGAGTTGCATAGGATCCTCCTCCATTTAGGAATCTTGTTACAAAAGACTCCAAAAACCTAACAAATTCCTATTTTTTGGGATTTTGTCTATTATGATAAATGCCTTTTGAAAGAGGTCATTCTACTTGATCCGAAGATGAAACACATGTCCCTCAAGTCCAACTAACTCTAGGGAGACCATTTGAACCTTCCTTGACAGGTGGAAACCTCCAAAAAAGGCAAATATCCAACAACTATGCAAAACAGAGAGTTTGCAGCGCTAGTTTGTAGCACACTGGTGTTTTAATTTTATCTTTCAAATGCCAAACTGGGTCAAGCTGAATTTTGGTTAGCAGGTCAATACCATTATCATGCTCCTCCACAAAGCATTTTAGAAAAACCCACATCACCGTTTTGGATTTATGATCAAATATTTATAAGCAACTACTATAGAAAATGAGTTTGCAGTGCCAGTTCGCAGCGATGATAGATGAGTCAGCCAAAACCCTTCTTTCAATCTTTAAAACAACATGAAAAACCTCATGGAGTACCTCATAAACCTGGGCTTGATGTAGATGCCATCAAATTTGAACATGTGTGATTGCAAGCTATCTAACCTCCAATGCTCCTCCTTAACCAGTTCGCAGCGCTAGTTCAAACATAGCTTGCACACTTCGAGGAGGCTGTTAGTTGATGGTATGACATAATCCTTGGAGAAGTGGTTAAATTATAGGCTCTTAAAACCATAAATATTCCTTGACATGATCTTATAATTGCAATGATGACAAAATTAAAATCATGAAGTACTTAGAGTACGATGCAAACTCTCCTAGTGAGTTAGCAGTACATCAAACCATTTTGGCTTGACACTTAAATGGATTGATAGTGACAAAGGGGAGACTAATGCATTCATTTCAGAGGATGTATGATGCATTAATGAACATACTATGATGCATTCATTTCAGAGGATGTCTGATGCATTAATGAACATACTAGAAAGAGAAGAGGGAGGAGTCTTTGTGCATGCTGAAGGATCACAATTTTTTAAAGTAACCACATGCACAGAGAGATGGAAAAGGTGAAATTTCCAGAGTTTTGGGGTTCTATATATGGATAGGAAACCAAGGCCTAGTTGGAAAACATGGACATGCATTTTTTTTGAGGGATTACACCTCAAATATTAAAGTATGTATGTGAATATTCCAGTTAAATGGAAGTGCCTTACTTTGGTGGAAGACCCTACTACCATAGTTAGAGATGGTTGTGTATGAAATTTCATGGGAATTGTTTAAGAAGCATTTAGAGAATGCTACCTTTATGAGGAATTTACTGAAAGACGACTAAACGAGCTTAAATTATCAAGACAAAAAAACATGTAAATACTTGAATATGAGGTTAGGTTCATGGAACAATTGAGTTATGCACCACATTTGAAAAAAAAAAAATTGTGGGTCAATAAGTTTGTGTATGGCCTACACTATAACATTATATCCAAAGTGAGGATATTGATGCCTCATACCTTCTATGAGGTAGTTTAGAGGGATATAATAGTTGAGGAGGAACTTGTGAGAGGTGGTTAGTTTAGACCATTGATACCTTTAGGGTCAGAAGGATAGAGACCAAAATCACATTCAATTAGTACATCAAGACCTATATCAGGACATACATATGTGTCGAGTGGACTAGTGACGAGTACTCAAAGATTACTGAAATGTAACTAGAGGCCACCGACACAACAAATTCAACTTACACAATAGATGAGAAAAAATTATTTTTCCTAGTTGGGAAGTTAGAGCCAATCGCTTAAGAGGGGGTGTTGGATATGTGGAGGACCACATTTTTAGAGAGAGTGTCCTCATGCATAAAATAGAACTAGTTGAGAGAAAATTCATACTACAGAGGGTGATTTGGGTAAATCTCATTGAATCCATGTCATGTGGTAGTGAACACCTGCCAAGATAACCATCAGTCCATTGTACTAGAGACATCAGGTAAGATAAATAATTTTAGTTTTTCAATATTAATAGATCTAGGAGTGATCCGGGATCTTTTCGTCGGGTGACTTATTAAAGAATTGTATTAAATGAGCATAAACAAAAGTACACCATAAGGAAAGAAAATCTCAAAAGGAAAGAGACATAATCATGCCATATGAACACAAATAAATTGATAACAGAGTTCGTCCCTGGTGGACTACGTCTCCGGGTCCTACTCTCAAATGGGTAGGTCTTTTTATTAACTCCAGAAAAGAATTGGGCAAAATACATAAGTATACCTCATTCTGGAGTTAATATACAAAATCTTTGCTCAGATCAGAAAAATAACACCACCATTGTGTTCTTGCCGTATTTTTACCTAAAAATGACTATCTCCACGCCTCGATCCGAGTCGGACACTTTCAAGCCCAAAAAAACACCTCTACCTCGGTTTCTGTGCCACTACTCCTGCAATTAATGATGGATAAATATCGAAAATCATGCCCTAGTTCGTACACAATCCGTATGGGCACGCTCAGACTCCTCTCTCGTGCTCTCTTGTCTCCCAAATGCATTGGCGAACCCCCTTCTTATACCATTTCGCGGGCAGTTGTGCATTGATGAGGAAGTTGGCGCATTGGTTATAGAGGCTATTTTAAGGCTTTGGTTATTGGGGAGGTTTCAGGGTCGAACCCCATGGACTCCCCCTTTTAGCACATTGTTGGCACGCTCTGCTAAAATGACAAACAATTTTAAACTAGCGGAATGGCTAAAATTGGTGGGCGAGCTGTTAAAACGACGAATCGTTTGCTACATGTGGCGGATGGTTTTGGCATGTGCTCCTAAACTGGAGGAATAGCTATTTATAGTGGCGCATAGTTGGTTGGAATGGTGGATGGTTGTGTGGTGGAATGTGGTCACATGTTTTAAGCATATAACCAGGGGTTGGGCCGAAGGCCTAGCCCCTTTCCTTTAACGCATATATAAAACATCAAAATTAAATAAAAAGTTCACCATATTGTAAACAAGGAACATAGCATGGTGTATTGGTAGCACATAGTTGTGGGGCCTTTGGTCTAGATAGGTCATGAGTTTGACTCTTGTGGATTCATAAAACTTTTACACACACCAAGCATTGGAGGGGTGCCACATGGCACCATATAATTCGTCCATGAAACTGACACTTGTCATCACTCAATTCGATCTTGCCACATCATCTCCATGCCAACTCAGATGTACAAATGTGACATGTGTCACCCTTGCAGTGGTGACACGTGTCACCTTGACTTTTGACTTTTGACCAAGTTTGACCTAAACTTTGATCGCTTATAACTTTTGATCTGTAACTCTGTTTGACGAGTCGTTTGCGTAGCTAGAAATATTGTGACGCGCTCTTCGCGATCATGTCATTTTAGTGGAGTTCTAAGAACTTTGAAGTTTTTCCCTTTTGCTATCTACTGAAGACATTCTGAGTGTCATGAGTTGCTTTTGTGCGTTCTGAGTTGTTCTTAGCCTTCTCTGGATCCTTTTTGGATCAAGGAGAAACATAAAGTTTTATTTCTCATAATGTATAGTTAAAATCTAAAGTGATGGAAATTGATCAAGAAGATATTATTCAAGTAGAGATGGCTTCCAAAATTAAGCAAGATGTGGGGCATTTAGCTAAGGATTGTGAGATGGATTTAGATGTATACATAGCTCAAGGGTCCGTGTATTCAACTATGTTGGTATCTTATGATATAGTAATATGAATGTACTAGTTAGAGAGTCATGGAGTAGTATTAGACTATCAAAATACACATATTTATTTTCTAGATGATGCAGGACTAAAAATACTTTAGCCAGGGTGAAAAGAGGAGTGTCATTTAGATTCATCTCATCCTCACAACTAAAGAGAAGTCTAAGAAAAGGGTGTAAATTATATGCAGCAACATCTATGAACAAGAGGATACAAAGAATTTAGAACATTGTCCAATGATGTCAAAGTTTTTAGATGTATTTCTAGAGGGATTACTTGGATTGATGCCTAAAAGAGAATTGGAGTTCACAATTGAACTTTAACCAAGAATGTCCAAGTATATCACCATGGGGAGCACCAATGGTATTCATAAAGAAGAAATATGGATCATGGAGACTTTGTCTCAATTATTGACAGTTAAACAAAGCAAGGATAAAGAATCAATATTCGTCACCTAGAATTGATGATTTATTTGACCATATGAAAGGAGATAAAACATTTTCTAATATAGATTTAAGAAAGGGATATCATTAACTAGAAATAAGGAAGAAAATATTCCTAAGACTACATTTAAGACATTGTTTGGAAATTATGAACTTGTAGTATTACCCTTTTATATTAACAAATGCAACAAGATTATTTATGAGTTTAATGAATGTAGTATTTTAATAGTTTATTGACAAGTTCATGCAAATGTTTTTGGATGATGTTTTGATATATTCTCATACACATAAAGGGAACTAAGAGTATCTAATATGTGTATTACAATGTCTTAGAAAGAATAATTTGTATGGAAAACTTTCTAAATGATCATTTTATGAGTCACTACTTGGGACGTATAATTTGTAGAGAAGAAATCGTGGTAGACCCAATGAATATAGAAGTAATTATGGAATAGCCAATGCCTACTAATGTACATGAAGAACATATTTTTATGGGTTTGATGGGATATTATAGAAGCTTTGAAGAAGGCTTTTCGAATATCACAAATCTTATTACTGAATTACCAAAAAAGAATAGGAAATTTATATGGACAAAATGGTGCGAGGAAGCATTTCATAAACTTAAGAAATTATTGACGATGGGTCATATTTTAAAAGTACTAGATATGGATCAATATTTTTTGGTATGTACAAATGCATCAAAGGAAGGATTGGGTAGAGTACTAATGCAGGAAGGTAGAGTGATTGTTTATGCTTCAAGAAATCTTCGACCACATGAATAAAATTATGTGATGCGTGATTTGGAACTTGCGATGATATTTCATGCATAAATAATTTGGAGGCATTATCTAATTGCAAGGAAATTTGAGTTGAAGATAGATCATCATAGACTTCAACACATATTTACACAATGTAATTTGAATGCTAAACAAAGGAAGTGGTTAGAATTATTAAGTGAATATGATTTCAACAAATAATACATTAAAGGAACAATAAATATAGTGTCATATGCTTTGATTCATAGGCCATGTGTATTCTCAATTATACCATTAAAGACAAATTTACGAAAAAATATACTAAAGATACAATTAGAAGATGAATGGTATAGAGAAGCTAAATTGGAGCTAAAAAATGAAGTAATGAGAGTTATGAAATATGGAGGATATACTTGGATGATGATGGATTATTATGATTTTATAGAAGGATATATGTACCACTAAATGACGAGATTCACAATTTAATACTAAAAGGAGCTCATAGAGAAATTTATATGGCTCATTGAGGAGTCAAGAAAATGAATGTGAAACTAAAATAGTTATTCTTTTGGAAAGGAATGAAAAAATATAAAGTTAATTTTGGAGCTAGATGTATTGGATGTCATAAAGTGAAGGTTGAACATTGACATCCGACAGGATTGTTACAACCACATGTGATATCTGAGGCAAAATGGGAAGTGATGCCGATGGATTTCATTGTTGGATTGCCTATGACATCGATGAGACACAATTCTATTGATCCAGATTGGATCATTATATTTTTTTTCCTCTATCTTGATCCTTTCAGAGTGGAAAAAATGGAGGAATCAACTTGTAGGGCCATTTTAGTGGCAGGTCCTAATTTGGAAAATTGGGGTTTGAAACCTTCCGGGGCCATTTTAAGGCATCAAATGATATTTTTTGGGGTTAAATTTTTCCCAGCATAGTTGGACCTCGTGACACCATTCTACACATTGAGAGATTCCAACGATGCAAAAATCGCGTCAATCGGAGCTCATATGTAAAAATTATGCCTCCAACAAGTTGACCTACTGTGTTGAACACCATGGTACGAGAGGATTCCACGTAAGCCCCCATTACTCACGTATATGGGGCTCTCCACGTATGTAATTTCAAGAAGATTCTAGAAGTTTCAAAACCCTATCACAATTGAGGGTTGAGGAAGTAAAAAAAACTACCCCTAGATGGCTATCGAGCTATGTTAAATACCATGCCACCAGGAGGAGAAGGGGTTCCATTATTTTGCATTGTATCTTGTTCCATAGTTGAGAAAAACACCTAAGAGTGGTATTCTATGAGAATAACAAAGGAGGAAAGATTATGTAAAATTTCTAGTTGGACTATAATTCATTCAAGAAATGGAATAATAAATGAAGACAATTAAAGGAAGATTAAAAGAAGTGCAATACAAACAAAAGAGTTATACAAGCACACATAGAGTTGATACAAATTATGAAGTTGGAACTAAGGTATTCTTGTGAGTAAGACCAGAAAAGAGATAAATTAAGTTTGGTAAAGGAGCTAAGTTGTCTCCACGATATGTGGGACCATTTGAAATTATTGAAAGAAAGGGATCAATTGTTTATCATCTTGCATTTCCATCATATTATATCATATGCATGATGCTTTTCATGTATCTATGTTACATCATTGTATTTCAAATCCTTCTCATATGATTGATTTGAGTTATTTGTAGATGTTGGATGAGGGGGCCCTGGTGGCCAAACCCATCTGCATTTTGGACTAGTGCACTCGAAATATTTGGGATCAGTTGGTAGATTAGGTAAAGGTCCAATGGGATATTTATAGTCCTAGTTACACTACCTAAGAGGATGTCACTAAGATGTGTCAACAATTTCCATACTTAGTTTAGAACTTTGGGCTGAATTTTTCTGAAGAGGGGGTGTATGTAGTGCCCATTTGATTCCTACTTGTTTGAAAAATTGTATATTATTATTTGAGGACATTTTTTTATAAATGATCCAGATTATTGATTTGTACTTTGATGATGGAACTCAAACTTTCAATTGTGTGATTGGTTTTAAAATATGATTTAAATTGGTTCTATTAGCACCAGAAGTCACCCTCCGATTGCGAAGAGGGTAAGCCCAATACCGATCAATTTTTATGTCACAATGAATAAATTTAAAGGGGGTCGAATGGGTGCAGACTCAAGATAATATTGTTCTAATTCAGAAAACTGGACCAACATGCACGGGAAGGTGAGGTCTTGATTAACTTCAGTCAGTAAGTTGTAGTAAGGGTGAGTAGGAGGAAGAACTAGAGAAAAGAATGTAGAGGTCTGCTATGAACATCCAGTCTTCTAGCAGCCTAAGGAGGAACAACTCAGAAAACAAGATCCTCTTGGATTCAAAGTTTCAAAAAGGCTGAAGAACGTTACAATAGAACTGCAATCAAACCTACATTACAATACGGCCATAACAATCCATGTGAATCTTTCAATCGTGGAAACTCCAACATTAGAGGTAAACAAGATGGAAAAGAAGCTGACTTAGATTAAACCAGAAGTCTCAAATTCTGTTACATTAAACCAGAAGTCTCAAATTCTGTTACATTAAACCAGAAGTCTCAAGATGGAAAAGAAGATGACTTAGATTAAGCAGAGGTAGTGGTTCTTCGAGTCAACCTGACGCCTTGAAACCACGATAATCTCACTCTGTGAATAACACGGGCGTTTTCATCCTTTGGCGCAGCTCACGTGAGCCCCACATCTTTTCCTCCATGCAACCTTGGGCCATGACCCAATGCTTATCTCCACAGGCGCTTCAGGATTTCGCCTTTCGGGGGTTTTCACATTGCATGACTACAATTTCTTGATACCCGATTTACGAAATCACCTTGCTCAGATCAACGATACACCACCGCTTCAAGACTTAGGACTTTGCGAGGTCGAGCTCCACCCCTTTTTAATTCCCCAAATCGTGATTTCAAGAATCCGCTTATCTGTTGCCACGTGCCCCGCTTAAGATCTATGACTCATGCTCTCTTTGGGTCTAGGGACTTCTGGCTTTTTCTCTGGCACTATACTTCACGCAATTTTGAAATTCTGAATTTTCATGAGCCACCAATCTGAACTGCCCACAGGGGATCTCCATCGTCGCAAAACTAAGCCCACCTATTTGTATTTTAAGCCCAAAATGAGTTGCTCTGCATGCTGCGCTCAGACGCTTTTTGTGCAGAGCACGAACTTGGACGACCTTTTTCCCTTGACAACTATATGTGACAACATTTGGCTCTAGAGGGGATGACATACTCCCTGCGAGATGCTAAGAACAAGTAGTTTCAGTCGCCTTCTGCATTGGGCTATGGAGTCATGCTAAAAAAACATCTTGTTGAGGATTAAATCTCGACAAGCACACTATCCTAAAAACGAAATCAAAATACATGGGCTCCAGGAGGATCTTATTTATGTACATTCTTAGACTAATTGATTTTTACAAAGCGCTAGGTGAAAGCAAACTTCCACCATAGCCATTCAAGCAACTCCCTAGCTACAAGCTTGTTTCACTACTACATTGGGTGCAAATTACGACGAAATATTACAACGGTTTAAAATTTCGTCGTATTTTTTTTTCTTTTTTTGGACTAAATATGCTTTTTTTTTTCGAGGTCCAACGGTTGGTCGCTCTAGCAACCAACATTCCAGGTTGGTCATTTTAACAACGAAAGTTAGTTGCTAGAGTGACCAACCACCAGTTAGTCACTATAGCGACCAACAATGGCACGTGTGAGAATCAAATGGTCATTTACAGAAAATCAATCCTATATATATCTCAATTACGACAAATTTGCTATAGTTGCGACAATCATTTTCTACAATTGCAAAAATCATTTGGGTGTTCTGATGCAATGGTGTTCTGGTTTTTTATGAAATCTTGATTTCAATTCTCTTTCAAGAAGAGAAACATTGAATTGATCAGACTCTACATAGCTGAGATTTTGAAGGTCAGTACTTAAAAAATTTCTGTGTGATTTAGTAATTTGGTGCTATTGAACTATTTTATGGTTTATTTTCACTCCTTAAATCAGATTTTATGGTTTATTTTAACTCAGAAATATTTTATGGTTTATCCACTTTTGATAGAGTAAAAAGAT
>JZKD02S2040023.1:942547-953746 GCA_000966675.3 Picea glauca | reverse complement strand
CAAATATTAATGCAAGACATTTTTTTTTCATAAAAAATATCAACTTATATTGGAATATATGTTTGTGACATTACAAGAGCTAACTGAGAAATACATCATTAACCACAGTTTTCACTGTCCTACAGTCCATTCTCCACAAAAACCCACTGAGAAAAAGCAACAAAGTTTTACAAGGGTAAGGCCAAAAAATTAGAGAGTCCATATCTGTACATCCGAGAAAACCTCCCAAGTAGTAAGAATAAGAAAAAGCCAAAAGTACTGCCTCGAGAAGAAGGCATTAAAATGTTGACTGGCCAAATAGTGAACAAGGGGGCTAGTCCAAAAATTACAAAATAAAACCAAACATTCTTAGAGCGATACAAGATAGGCTTCAAAAAAGATAGGAGGTGGATCTCCGAACAGATTTTCTCCCAGCCACTTCTTCACAAACCATAGATCCCACTTCCTAATGGAGAGCCCGCTTTGACATTCCATCTGCAATAGAGTTATAATCCATGTATACATAAGATACAGTGAGAACAGAGAAAGTCTACTCGAGCTTTCTTATTTTCCTCATCCAAAACATTAAACCCACCACCTGGATACAAGCTTTGGAGTTGAACCAATCCACCACAATCTTAGAGTCAGCAAATATTTGAAAACTATCTATATTTTTGGAATGTGCCATATGCAATAGAACCCACATGGCCATAAGCTATCCTCTTGTATTTGTTCCTTTTCCACACATAAGGCTCACTTTTAAAGTGAAGTTTGTAGGAAGTAGGATGACTGCCCCAGCCCCACACCTACCACCATCTCCTTGAGAAGCTCCATTGAAATATCCCACTGGCATCTACGCTATCCTCCTTTGAGAAAAAGAGGTCACTCTTGGGGACCTATCTCCTTTCTTACTCCCTTTCTGATAGGCAACTACGACATTATTTTTTATCATCAATGTAGATTTTTCCCCATTCTCAAACATCATTGAATTTCTTTGTGTCCAAATCTCCCAACACACAAACAAAGGTAGTTCTTTCCATCCTCTATCTTTTGTTAACCAAAATTTTAAATTTTCCTAAAGATTAGTTTTCCCCTAAGTGTTGATCAAAGACAGATCAAACCTTATGAGGCTCCAAACTTCTTTTGCAAAAGAACAGTCCATTGTAAGGTGATTGATTGTTTCAATAGAGAAAAGACACATAAGACAAATGTTTGGTCTTATACCTCCCCTCTTCAAAAAATTGTCACTAGTTAGTATTTTGTTCTCCAACATCAACCAGGTGAATAGTAAAATCTTCAAAGGAGCCTTACAATGCCATAAATCCTTAAACCACCACTTATGGATGTGAGCCTGCATTTTGAAAACAAGAGCTTCATAGGCCCCCTTTGCCAAAACTTTCCCTTCCTTGCCATCCCAGTACCAGACCAGAGAATCACGCTTTGAGGATAGTGACTAGCCACAATATCCCAATCCCGAGGTGTACCTGTCCCATTCCACCTACCAAGCTCCCCTGAAGTCTAATTGGTTTGATGACATCCAGTTTCAACCTAAAGGGCTAGTCTCATCCATTGACCCAATATGTGACAATCTATGCAAACCTTTGAGATGAAGCTCCCTTCTCGGACCTTCCGACAATTTGTAAAAATATGTTGCTCCCACCAAAGGGTCCTCCCCTAATATGATGTCCCGACCATCCCCAGGGATCCAAGCCAACCAGTATCACACACATGGATTCCATTATTTATCTCCAACTATTGGAGATTTTCCTTGGACCCCTAGACTCAATTCTGAACCATTACGACACCTCACTCTCTTTTAAGTACTTTCATTTTATGACTTCCTTCCAAATACTAGGAGTAAATAGACATCTCCGTAGGCTTTTGGAAGCCAATGCCTTCCCAAATAAGTGGATATTTTTAATGCCTCATCACACTTAAGACTTAAGACTGGAAATAGTATCCCACTTAGAAAGATGGATACCCCTTCTTGCTTTGCTTCCTGACCACAGGAAATGAAATACACATTGCCTAATCTTAACCAGCACATGTACTGTAATTTTAGCCAAAGTAAGCCAGTATACCAAGATATTTTCTAGGACTGATTTAACCATAATATATCTGCCCCTCGGTGAGAGCCACCTATTACTCCAGTTACCAATCATCTTCTCAAATTTAGTCAGAAGCCAATTCCAGTAAGTTTTAAGATAGTTACACGGTTTAAGAAAATAGCCAAGATACTTAAAACCTGACTCCGTCTCCTTAACCTTATATGGAAACAACTGTTGAATCTGATTCAAGATGGGATCCTCCATTCCCGCATGATAGAACATAGACGTTTCCATGCTGAAAATCATTCCAATAGTCGCGCTAAAGAGTTCCAGGATTTCCTTGAATGTCAGTCATTCCTCTACAATGCCTATGCGAAACAATAACACATCACCAATAAACATTAAATGAGAAATATTAAGATTAGTAGCAATATTCACACCACTCAATCTCCCATCGAGGCATGCTTGTTTAATGAAAAAACTAAGGCCTTCAACTATCAACATAAACAACAATGGAGACAAGGGGCATCCTTGTCTGAGCACGTGGGTACTTTTAAAGAAATCAGTGGGTCCCCCATTAATAAGAACAATGAAGTTTTTAGAGCTAACACAACCCATTATCCAATTAGTAGAGGCCAAACTCAGACCAATCTAGAGTAAGACCAATCTAAGAAAGTCTGAGTTTACTCGATCATACGCCTTCTTCAAGTCCAATTTAAGAACCAGAGCCTTCATTTTCTTAACTTTTATAGAGTGGATGCACTCTTTTACTACCCCAATAGCATCTATAATTTTCTTGCCATCCAAAAAATGAACTTCTCTTTTGAGATCAAACTGGATAGAGTAGGTTTGATCTTATTACTGATGATCTTAGAGATAAGTTTGTATATCAATTTACATAGTGAAATAGGCCTAAAGTCAGAGAGAGTGGCAAGCTTGTCAGTCTTTGGAATGAGGGTAATGAATGTAGCATTCAACCCACCAGTAACCACACCAGTTATTATGGACTCTTCAACAACCCCTCTTAAAGTCTCACCTAGAAAGTCGAAGAACTCTAAGAAGAATTCTACAGTCCACTCATCAGGGCCTAGACTCTTAGAATTTTCAAAGTCTTCTAAAACCTTCTTGATCTCATCTAGGGTAACCTGAGAGTCCACTTTTCTTGTTGCCTTGTCCGAGAAGAATCTAGGGTATCTTCTAACCACATTTAGTTGATTAATTGTGGACAGATTTCCTTGCTCCAAATATATCTCTTTAAAATACCCCATCGCAACTTGCTACAAATTTTTTCTGATCTGTGTGAAATCTTCCTTTCCCATCCATGATTTCCCAGATAATGATCCCTTTTCTCCTTCCTTCAACAATTTTATGGAAATAACTCGTATTCCTATCTCTTGCAGCCAACCAAGTAACTCTTCTTTTCTGCCTCTAGGATTCTTCCTCAATCTTCAAAATCCTCAGTTTTTCCTGCTCCAGTGATCTAATCGCTAAAGATTCCTCTCTACTCACAATCCCACTGATATTTTGTGTGTACCACTCATCAATATCCTTTTCCACTTTCAACAAATTCTCTCTCAATTGAGCCTTCTTAAGAGTCTCCCATCACTTTACTTTAATCTTCAACAACTTAAGAATGTTCACCAAATGTGACATATATGTACAAGACTAATCCTTATGAAGGCCTTTCCAATGATCCCTTACCAAAACCTTAAACCCGTGATTGCATTTAGTTTGAATGGATAGTATGTCTTCTCACCCACTAACTCAATATGCAATATGATGGGGCTATGGTCCGAAACCCTATTACTATCCACCCAAGTACGACAATTATGAATAGAGTTGAATAAATTATCACTAAGCGGGTATTTATCCAGTCTCTTCGAAACACCCTCTGTGCCCACTCTTCCATTCGTCCAAGTCAGAGATAAATGACCAAGAGAAACATCAATCAGTTCATTATCCAATAGCATAGTATCAAAAAAAAGGCCAAGTGATCCGAGCGAGTAGAGGCTCCCCAAATTTCTGCAGGAGACAAAGTAAAATTAAGGTCACATGCAAAAATAAGGTTTTCCAATCCCAAGATCCCCTCCTCCTGAACTTCCCCCCAAAAATCCTTTCTGTTAACATAGGGCCCATAACAATTTATAATGTTCAAATGCCTATTCAACTCCAGAGAATAACCATCCGAAAGAATTTCAACCACAGTTAAAAAAGGTTTAAAAGAAACTTTTGATGGATTCCAAGCAGTAAGAAAGCCACTAGACTAGCCTAAAGCATCCATAGAACAGATATTCCATCCTCCCAACAGTTTAGTAAAAACCTCCCGCGCTTTCGAACCCTTTACCATAGTCTCCTGGATTAGGATAACATTAGGAGCGATCTTTTCAACCAGTCTTTTGAGGAGATGGAACTTGGGGGTCCCTCCTACCCCCCTAACATTTAGGGACAACAAAATCATTGGGGAGTCCTGGAAAGGGCCTTCTTCTCTCTAAGCTCCCTAGGACCATTAACAATAGACTTCAAGGATAAAGGATTGACAATGGAGTTCCCCTTATTAGAGATCTTGGTTCTAATAGGGGACTTATCCTTGCTCAGTCCCCCAAGTAAGGACCCATTCTTCACTCCTAAATGAGTCAATGAGTGGATGTCAGAATCAACTTGTTTCACGACCATGGGAGAGGAAGTGTCCAATTCCCCCTTTTCCATCTGTCCTAGGGATCGATTATCAATGAAAATATGCAAAGGGGATATGTACAGTATCTCCTTAAAAGAGATGGCTTAGGAAGTTCATTGGGTAGTGGAATTTGAAAGACTAGAATCCTGATTGACACCAATATCCTCCCCCGGATGATTAAATCCCAACACTTTGGGGATCGAGAAGAGGTAAACAATGGACCATGCACTGACTAAGCCGTAGATTTTAGGTTCTGATAGGCCAAGAGGATCCCATCTAGCTTACTAGAGAGCGTTTGTGCATCCCCACCTAAGATGATCATTGTCGACTTTTCAAAGTTAGACCAAGATTTTAAGTCATCGACATTACCTCTAGAAGACAGAATAGGTGATTCCCTTTCCCCTCCCTCCTCAATCTGACAAGAAGGCATATCCAGTGGCTTCCTCGTTTCACCATCCCTAGATAAGTACTTAGATGAATCATGAGCCCATACCTCCAGTAATAACTTCTCTTGATCATTCAATGAGAGATAAAGAGAGGGAGAAATTAGTTCCAACTTACCAATTAAATTTTGTTCCTCGAGTGTGACCAGAGAAGAAGGTTGAACAATAGGTCAGCTCACCTTCGGCGTAGACTCTTCTGTTGAATCAAGGTCTTCGACCCCAATACCTTAAAATTTAGTCTGAGGAGTAGACAGTGAGTAATGACTCCCCTTGCACTCCCTACGAAGGTGATCGGTTTCCCGACAGTAAGTGCAACATAAAGGTATACCCCCGTAATCCAACCTTTGTTAAAATTGCATCCCTTGCCAAAAAATCTCAATACTCTCAAGTAATCCCGGGTTTTTCTCAATGGCCACCAGTATCTTAGATACGCACTTATATGATCCTCCCACCAGCCCCTTCTCCACCTGAATGAAGGTACCTAACACATTCCCAAATTATTTTAATGTCGCTTCATTCCACAATACCAAAGGCATCTCTAGTAGCAAGACCCATAGGTGGCATCATCGAAATTGTTCCCTGGATGTGTTGAATCCGAGATGCTAGTGTTTCAGCATGAGGCTCCCAATCCCATAGAGCCAAACTTCCCCTAGAATTTTCAAAGCATACACTTCACTTATGAAGTTGAAACTAATACAACCATGCGAGAGTATGGATTATCCCGACAAATAACCAAGTATCAATAACCAGGTTAGTTCCATCCAGTTACCCATGTCCCTCTGAGCCAGTGCTCGATAACTAAACTTGGCTACCAAAGTCCGAAGAGTCATGCCTACAACCTCTTGAAAACCCACGTCCCTCCCCATCACCATTTCCTTTCTAGATTTAATGGGTTTCCACACTTTAAACCTTGAAATCGCCTTGCTATTCAGGACCTTCTGCTTCTTCCCTGTGAGCAATGAAGGCTCAACTCCTACATCCAGTGAATAAGTTTCTACACAGGTTCTAAGGGTTTCCTCACCATGCTCAATTCTTACACTACTACCGAGTGGAAATGATTGATCTAGGGTAGCTCCTTCCTGTAGATTAAATCACTCCACCTCCAACCTGACACCCCTTGTCAACTGAAATGGTTAGGTCTCTCCTCCGGAAGCTACCTCAACACCTACCACCTGATCTCTATTACTGAGGAGTTGGCCTACCCACAACCGTCTAATCACTTCGAGCTTGTTTTTAAAGACTTTGTCCTCTTTAATGACATTAGGCACATTCCAAAAGGCGTCATCCTCTGTTAGAGCCTCCACCATAAATATCTAACCACAAAACGTGGCCTCTAGACAACTTCTAATACCACTGCCAAAACCTCGAACCCACCCTCGGACACCTAACCACCACTAGCACTGGTTTCAAGGGATCCCAACAAATGTGCCTGAATCACCGTTGTCGAGATTTTAAAGAGGAAAATGGGCCCCCACCATGGTCTATTGGTCCACCCCACCAAAAACACCTACCAGTGACACTTGTCATTTAATAATGAGGTTAGCGCCTGCCATTAACGCCATGCCTACCATAAACGCTTGCCTTTAACGCCTGGAACTCCTCTCCTAATGCAAGTTATATATCTATCAGTATTGCGGCTATTCTTTATATATATTGGTTTACAATAAAAATATTAACACTTAGAGGGGTGTTACAAAAACTTCAATATTTTTGCATATTTCTTATGCATACCATCAATGCAAGCTTTATTGACAATATTAAACATGTTATCTCACAATATAAGTAACTAGTTATAACTCTACATTGCAGATCTACTTAGTAAGCACCCATATGGAAATCTCACAAAGACAAACATCAAGTCATAAATTATTACATATGCAATGACTTATTGTACCTCCTTAAGAATCTATGTGTTCCTCAATGCAAACATCACTAGAAACTAGTTTCAAATGTGCAATTCTCAAAATTAACATGTCATTTTAGTGTCCAAAAGAACATAGTGGTTCTACATAATTAGTGCTTATTCCATCTAACTTAAGGTATGAGATGGAGCAATAGATTTGTTCATGTATTGTATATGTTATTACTAAACCTCCTAAGTCAATATTGACATTATGCATATGCATGTTGATTCCTGACATAACTTAGGAGTGAATATCTAAGGACTTCCAAATAGGAGTTATAACTAGTGAGTGTTAGCATGAAACCTTTTTTTATAGTAGGGATTAAATTTATAAGATGACTATCTTAACACGAAGTTATAAGATAGACCTAATGTTATATATTGGTGTCTCATTCTTTGTGCATTCGTGTTTTTTCTTCAAACTCCCTACATCTATCATCTATGCTTGATACTTTAAGTTCCTTAACACACATTATATAAATCTCTTTAGAACACTACATATCTTCTTTTATTTTAATTAAAAAAGAGAGAGTGGATCCTTCACATTATGTCATAACAAAATATACAAGTGTTTTTGGACTTCCAGTTGTTCCACCAAAAGTGGAAACTAGAACAGTTGGCAGTCCTTGATGATTATTGTCAAAATAGGCAGACCTCCATCTGCCCTTCCCGAAGGAAATCAGGACAAGTGGTGGTCCAGAGTCTGCATGATAGTCCATGACAACGGAAACTAGAAAGCAATTAAACATAAAAAAGGAGTTAACAGTCATAACCCCCAACCAGAGCTGAGAAACTAACCAAAACAAGAGGGCAGGTCGAGTCAATTTGTTAGACGTTGAGGTCGTCATTATCGAGTTCATTGCTAGACATCTCATTCCAAGCTGGCAAGGCATAGAGTCTCACACACATCAAACACTTTTGCTTTGTCGGCGCATCAGAGAAGGCCCCATAGAGCATGTCCACACGTTGACTGATGAGTGTGTTGCGGTAGGCTTGGTCTGTCATCTGGTGTCTCAATTCCAACACCAAATCGAGATGGTTTGGGTGGAAGAAGGGATAAGGGACATGCCTCTGAGGTGAGGGTGTCAGAATGAGAAGTGGCTCGAGGACTCCACCACCCTCCTTCATTGTGTTCCCATCTAACGCATCCTCCTGGTGTCCATCCCCTACAACAGTCCACATTCCCTCCATTACGTCCTCCAGGTGGCACATTGTCGTGTTGTGCTCCCCATCCCTACCTTCTGCTCCTGTCCCTGTGCTCCCTGGAACACGTCCTGAGACTGTGAGTGGAGTAAGCTCCGCCGAGAGTAAGTCATTCTAGGCCATTTGGAGGTACTTGTGCGAGATTTCCTCCTCAATGTAGAAAACAGGGAAATCCTCCACCGGTGAAGCCATGTTGTTTATCCTTGTGTCTGCCTGAATTTTGCTCCCAGGAAGAGTAATTGGAGGCTCTGGTCCTGTGAAGGGAAAATTCTCTGGAGGGAGCTGAATTGCCTCTTCCTGGATGACTTCCTCCACCAAAACAACATCAGGCTCCCAGGCCATTGGGTCTTTGTCATCCCTGCGAGCAAGTTGAGTTTGTTGGGTGTGAGCAATTGAAAGTGTCCGCTCCAATTTTTGTAGTCGTTTCTTCCTTATAGCCAGGGTGTACCAAGATGGACTGCGACGCAGCTTCCCCCGGTCCCTGGGAATCGTGAGGACAAAGCGAATGTCTAATTCCTAGTGGATGCAGCAGAGGTTGCTCCCAAGCTTCAGATTGTTGGCCTGGTGCGAGCCAAAAACATAATGAGAAGAGAAAATGCAGATGCAGAGGTAGATAAGAACTAGAGGGTGCGACGTGACGGCCTCCATAACCGCCTCTTGAACAGTGAATTCAATGTCTATCTGACTATTCACGTGAGTGAAGGGTCTTATGGTTGTGGGCTTGTAGTAATGGTTGGCTCCCATTCTTAATGTTGAGGGGATGGGAGCCGACCACCCTTATTTATGGCTTGGCTAGGCCCTATAGGACATGGCACATAGGTGCAACGTGTCACCCCATCCAGGGAACACTACATATCTTTAAATTCCTTAACACACATTATATAAATCTCTTTAAAACACTACATATCTTTAGAGCATTATGGATACCAAACTTGAGATGCCTATAATATTTAATCCTCAAACAAATAGATGGATAAATATTTAAGTAGTCATTAGATGATTGCACATGTATAATAATTCTCACTAATGCATATGGGATGTTGCACTCCCATACTACATTAAACAAAGATATAATAGAACTCAACACATATCTACAAATATTTGAGGTTTTCTTCGAATTCCAATCAATCATGACAAATGATTTAACTAACCTTGTTACAATTACCACAAGACCCTCCATTTTAGTTTGCAAATTAATGCATAAAGAAATTGATATGGAAGACAAACTTTTTCAATATACATTAAACAAACAAAAATATAATAGAACTCAACACATATCTATAAATATTTGAGGGTTTTCTTCGGATTCCAACCAACCATGACAAATGATTTAACTAACCTTGTTACAATTACCACAAGACCCTCCATTTTAGTTTGCAAATTAGTACATAAAGAAATTGATATGGAAGATAAAAAAATTTCAATATATTAACTCTACTTAGAAATGATTTCATCGCAGTTTAAATTTAACACCAAGACTAAGCTTACATGATAAGACATTTTTGTTTTCAATATATCAACTCTATTTAGAGATGATTTCATCACATTTTAGATTTTACTAACACCAATACTAAGCTTACATGATAAGTATCATGTTCCTCATAATTTTAAGATCGGTGACAAATTGTGGCTTTACAAGATTGAGACTCTTTGATATGGACCTTATACCATTCTTTTAAGGCATTTAATTTGAATATACTACTTTACACGGTTAAACTACTTTGTTTACATCTAGTTTTTAACGTGGATTTGCTATACTTGTATAGTGCACCTTTGATGAACAATCTACTATGCAACTTTAACCGTGAAAACCGTAAACATAAAATGAAAAGTATAATGATAAAATAAAATAAAAATGATAAACTCATTAAACATTGAAGGGTGAATATGAAGGTGTTTCTCAATTTTTTTTTTTATTGAATTGAATGTTCCAATGAAAATTTGAGTAATTTTACATATTTTTTAAATTGAAGTCACCAAAATTTATATAAATAATAATAATAATAATTTTTTTTTAAGGTTATCATGAGACACCAAATTGGTGTATGAGATCTTCTTCGCTCATGAATTTTATGGAAGTATATATATCCTACCTTCCTGGATTTGAACTTGTGACCTCTTAAGATAAAGCACAATTTGTATAGTAAAAAGACAATTTGTATATATTCCTTCAGAATTATGTTTTATAGTAAAAACATAATTTGTAGAAAATTGTGTTATCTTTATAATGATATTTTTTCAATTTTTTTAATGACATTAAATTTCAAAAAACAATAAAAAATCATGTTTATCCTTGCACACACAAAGTTTTTAAGCTAGCACACTAACTGTCAAATCTAAATTATTCTTTTTAAAAAAAATCCAAATTTTACAAACAAAATAACACTAGATGTTGAGGGCATACTCAATGTGGAACATTGTTGACCAAGGGGAAATTGATCCAAGTGCTATCCATAGTGCAAGATTTGATGCAACGCTTAACATTTTCCTAAGCATTAGCATTTTGTACCTGTGCTTAAGGTTTTCTGATACACTAAAGGTCGCATGCCAACCATTTGATGTATTTCAACACTAGAAAAAACACCGCAACACCAATGCCAAGTGCAGAAGTAGTATTAAATTTAGGTTAATGATATTAAAAGATCTTTATAATATTTAATGTTTATTTAGCACTCCTTATAATATAAATAAAATGTTTAATATGAATAATTCACGAGATTATGATATGATTATGAAAATTATAAGCTACATGAGATGGCAACGTAGAAATGGAAAATAGATGGATTATAATGGCAATCATAGTCTTTCGAAAGGATCAACAAAAGAACAAAGATTTAAAGACATTTAAATTTTACAATAAATTAAATAAATTAAAAAAGGCTGATTTGAATGTATATTTATTCTAATCTTTATAGAATATTTTTTAATAATCTAATAATATTTATGAAG
>JZKD02S2040023.1:906170-931213 GCA_000966675.3 Picea glauca | reverse complement strand
AGTTCGAAACCTGTGTCCCTTGGGGCTGCGAAGCTTTATCACTCCCATACCAGCCACTATGTGGGGAAGTATCTGGGGTGGGTTTCCAGCGTGGAATCTCCAACGTGGAAAAAAAAAAAAAGAATTTGTAATGCACTCACATGGGGAAAGAAAGATAAATATCGCCGTACAGAGGCGCAAAAACATTGACTTAATTGACTCGAGGTCTTCCACAGCAAAAGCAAAGTCATAAAGAAGTCACAATTTCATTGAAATTTGGTTGGTAGGTGTGAGTGAGTTGGAAAAGCTGAAAGGACACTAATGGAGAAAAATAATGCGGGTATTGAGGGGACTTAGAGGTGATGAGACTCACAAATACAGAAACGGCACGAAAATACAGGAATCTAAATGCGCGAGAATTAAAAATTTATGAGTGGATAACATAGAGAGGTGAAGAATTTGACGGTATTGACCTCCATTACGTCTTTGGCGGTCGTTTTCATATGAAAAGCATACAGATATCAAGTAAAGTAATGCAGAAATCCTGACGGATATGGAAAAATCGAAAAGTAATAATAAAAAATGTCATATGAACTCATTAACTTGGAGAAATGAGCAATTTTTTAATAATTTTATTGTAATTTGGTCATTGCAAATCAATTCACTCTTAAAAACAAAAACTATAATGATTATATTGATTAATTAATTGAGAAAAACGATAAATATTTTTATAATTGGTCTCGTACATATCCCCGTGCTCTCTCTGGGCCAACAATATAAAGATGTAATGATAATACAAGGGAAAATCGTGACTGATTTAAGAAAATTGAAAAGCAATAACAATAAATGGTCATATTGACTAATTAACCGGAAGAAATTGGGCAATTTGGGACAATTTTTCCATAATTTATTATAGTTTGGTTAGTGTATATCAATTCCCTCTAATGTTATTACTGGGTGCTCTCTGTCGTCGTGGGATAAGATCATTCATTAGGAAAGACTATATTATTCAAATTGGAGGAATCTTTGCCGTGACGGAGGTGTGGAATCGTGGGATTATTCAAAACGGTGGATTCGTGGCAAGTGCAAAATGGATTATGAAAAAATATTCTACTTAAATAATTTATATAAATTTTTTTAGTTAGGCCATATTTTCAGGTGAACTTTGTTCAAAATTAGGTTAGAAATTGCTAAATCTATATATTTGAGCGATTATTGTTATATCGATTATATTTAAAAGAGAATGTGATCATTCAAATTTGTCAAGCTTCAATTTAGTGCATATAGATAATGAAAACCAAAAAAAAGTTTTGGGTGAGCTTTGTATTATGTTATTACCAATCCAATGTTTATTATTTTTATTAATTGTTATTTCAACATAATGATTGGTACCAAAAATGCAAACTTAGTAAGATTCTCAATAGCTAAAAAAAAAAGGATGAACCCAAAAAAAATGTTTGTTTAAAAGAATATGCTATGATCCTCAATTACATCATCATTGGCTATGAGTTTTTTTTTTCATCGATTCAAGAGAACTATGACACCTATGTTTTAAATGAGTTTATTATGTTAAATAGATTAAGGAACTTCCAATTGTAGGGAGTAAAGATACATATGGAAGGCAAAGAATTTTCCATTAGTAGATCCTTGCATCCATAATTTGATTTTCTTTATTCACAATGTGTGCACATGCTTTGAATGTGTTGGCGTTGTCATGAATGCCTTTCTTATATCCTTGTTCAAAGTGATGTTGGTAGTGATAGAAGGTGCTCTAAGGAATCTCATGTATCTTGTAACATGATTTCTTATAAACAACCTTCCCATCAAACCTTATGTCTCTTACTTTCTTAAGACGGGGAGGTAGGTCATGGATATGGCTCATTGACATGACTCTTCTTGAAAGGAGTGAATTGAAGACAAATTCCCTAATACCATTTTGATTTATGCTTTCCATACCATTTCTAACATATTCAATGGCTTTCTTGTCCACATGTTGAAGACAATCTTGGTTAAAATATTCCTCTGTTGCCAAAAGTCACATTTCTTTCTCTTTATCCCTCTTCCTTTGACATTTTGCACCTTTTTTACTAAGTGATAACTCATTTAACCCTTTTGTATGGTCTCTTGGTTCACATGTAGGTTGTAATGGTTTTCCCAGCAAATGAAGAAACCAACGCAGCATAAGAGGTAATTCAGATTTGTCTCAATGGATATTGTGATTAAAAGGTGCTCGACAAAAGAAGCTTTAATGGAGAAGCGTTGTCGAGTTGAAGTGATACAAGGTTGTAAAACACATGGCCAACAACCAAACACTGGCAACATGTAACCAACTAAGCTATCTATGCTAAGTGTTTTAAAAGCATGGACTATGGGATATGGTATCCCTAACATTTAATGTTTCAAACTAATGTTAATTTGAAGATTAGCATTAATCGAACTTGCAATATATATACTCTAAACCTATCGTGTTTCCTAGGTTTCCTCATCCCTTGCCTCGATAAAAGGTAAAATAAGACCTCAAAGTTTCTTGTTGGTTTTAAAAAATTATTGTAAGCATTTGATATGTAGAGAAAAAGTGGTCAACTAAATACAAAATTAAAACTTTGGATTAAACACTTTAATTTGCGTGTCCAAATATTAAAAAAGAGAAAACCGTTTACAAAAATTCATGCTACCTTCAAGCAAGGCCTAATAAAAAGAAAAATCCTCAAAGTTATCCAAATGAAAATTAAAGTTCCTTTACCATTAGCACTTGAAACTAGTACTATTGGCACTTGAAACTAGAGAATGGGTAGATAACCTACAAAGCCAACATGGTATTCTTGAAGGCCCATTATCAATTTTGAAGAAGCAATATCAAAAGGTAAATTGATGGTGGAGCATTTACACAAGGCCTTAGTGGAATTCAATGACCTTTTTTTTTCCAATTAAAATTTTGCTTTATATTTATATTAAATATAAATTGTTTCAAATCAGACTTTTACATCATCATGTGCCTTTTGTATCCTTGGGAAGATACATCTCCCAAAAGCAAAAAACTAGGCAATAAACCCCCAACTTAATACTTCAGTACAATATACTAAGTCCGAAAAATTGTAAAAACATATTTTCGACAAAATACTACAACATTTGGACTCCCCAAAAAAACTACACTAAGGATCAACAATACTCAAGAGACTACTAGTATAAATTTAGGAACATAGTGGGACCCTCATGGCCCTCTTCACAAAGATAGTATGCAATAATCCCCACTTTCTTTTTGAGAACTTGTTTGGATAGACTATACGCCTCTTGATTTGCTTCCCTAAAAACATGAGTGAAAAAGATTTTCTGGAAGCGCTTGATAATCTCAATTATCCTATCCTTCCAACAATCCAGTGTGACCACCTGCAATGTACCTTTACCCTGCAGTCAATCTATGACAATTTTTCAATCTACATGAACAAGTATGTCTAGGAAAGAAAGTCGTTCAACCAATGTAAGTAATTNAGTGGATAACATAGAGAGGTGAAGAATTTGACGGTATTGACCTCCATTACGTCTTTGGCGGTCGTTTTCATATGAAAAGCATACAGATATCAAGTAAAGTAATGCAGAAATCCTGACGGATATGGAAAAATCGAAAAGTAATAATAAAAAATGTCATATGAACTCATTAACTTGGAGAAATGAGCAATTTTTTAATAATTTTATTGTAATTTGGTCATTGCAAATCAATTCACTCTTAAAAACAAAAACTATAATGATTATATTGATTAATTAATTGAGAAAAACGATAAATATTTTTATAATTGGTCTCGTACATATCCCCGTGCTCTCTCTGGGCCAACAATATAAAGATGTAATGATAATACAAGGGAAAATCGTGACTGATTTAAGAAAATTGAAAAGCAATAACAATAAATGGTCATATTGACTAATTAACCGGAAGAAATTGGGCAATTTGGGAATATTTTTCCATAATTTATTATAGTTTGGTTAGTGTATATCAATTCCCTCTAATGTTATTACTATGTCCTATCTGTCGTCGTGGGATAAATCATTCAATAGGAAAGACTATATTATTCAAATTGGAGGAATCTTTGCTGTGACGGAGGTGTGGAATCGTGGGATAAAGATTATTAAAAATGGTGGATTCGTGGCAAGTGCAAAATGGATTATGAAAAGATATTACACTGAAATAATTTATACAAAATTTCTTAGTTACGAGAAGTTGTAGTCTAAACATTTTAAGAAATTATTTTTTTTCGATGATATTTTTTCAGGGGATTTTTGCTCGAAATTCAGTCAGAAATTATTAGATCGACAGATTTGAGTGGTTATTGTTGTATGATTGTATTTAAAAGAGAGTGTGATCATTCAAATTTGTCAAGCTTCAATTTATTGCATATAGGTAATGGAAACCAAAAAAAGAATTTTAGGGTGAGTTGTGTAGTATGTCCTTACCAATCCAATGTTTATCATTTTTATTAATTGTTATTACAATATAATGATTGCTACCAAAAATGCTAACATAGTAAGATTTTCAATAGCTAAAAAAAAAGGGATGAGCCCAAAATAAAAGTTTGTTTAAAAGAATATGCTATGATCCTCAATTACATCATCATTGGCTATGTTTTTTTTGTCATCCATTCCAGAGAACCATGACACCTAAGTTTTAAATGAGTTTATTATGTTAAATAGATTAAGGAACTTTTAATTGTAGGGAGTAAAGATACTTATGGAAGGTAAAGAATTCCCCATTAGTAGATCCTTGTGTTCATAATTTGATTTTCTTTATTCACAATGTGTGCACATGCTTTGAATGTGTTGGCGTTGTCATGAATGCCTTTCTTATATCCTTGTTCCAAGTGATGTTGGTAGTGATAGAAGGTGCTCTAAGGAATCTCATGTATCTTGTAACATGATTTCTTATAAACAACCTTCCCATCAAACCTTATGTCTCTTACTTTCCGAAGATGGGGAGGTAGGTCATGGATATGGCTCTTTGACATGACTCTTCTTGAAAGGAGTGAATTGAAGACAAATTCCCTAATACCATTTTGATTTATGCTTTCCATACCATTTCTAACATATTCAATGGCTTTCTTGTCCACATGTTGAAGACAATCTTGGTTAAAATATTCCTCTGTTGCCAAAAGTCACATTTCTTTCTCTTTATCCCTCTTCCTTTGACATTTTGCACCTTTTTTACTAAGTGATAACTCATTTAACCCTTTTGTATGGTCTCTTGGTTCACATGTAGGTTGTAATGGTTTTCCCAGCAAATGAAGAAACCAACGCAGCATAAGAGGTAATTCAGATTTGTCTCAATGGATATTGTGATTAAAAGGTGCTCGACAAAAGAAGCTTTAATGGAGAAGCGTTGTCGAGTTGAAGTGATACAAGGTTGTAAAACACATGGCCAACAACCAAACACTGGCAACATGTAACCAACTAAGCTATCTATGCTAAGTGTTTTAAAAGCATGGACTATGGGATATGGTATCCCTAACATTTAATGTTTCAAACTAATGTTAATTTGAAGATTAGCATTAATCGAACTTGCAATATATATACTCTAAACCTATCGTGTTTCCTAGGTTTCCTCATCCCTTGCCTCGATAAAAGGTAAAATAAGACCTCAAAGTTTCTTGTTGGTTTTAAAAAATTATTGTAAGCATTTGATATGTAGAGAAAAAGTGGTCAACTAAATACAAAATTAAAACTTTGGATTAAACACTTTAATTTGCGTGTCCAAATATTAAAAAAGAGAAAACCGTTTACAAAAATTCATGCTACCTTCAAGCAAGGCCTAATAAAAAGAAAAATCCTCAAAGTTATCCAAATGAAAATTAAAGTTCCTTTACCATTAGCACTTGAAACTAGTACTATTGGCACTTGAAACTAGAGAATGGGTAGATAACCTACAAAGCCAACATGGTATTCTTGAAGGCCCATTATCAATTTTGAAGAAGCAATATCAAAAGGTAAATTGATGGTGGAGCATTTACACAAGGCCTTAGTGGAATTCAATGACCTTTTTTTTTCCAATTAAAATTTTGCTTTATATTTATATTAAATATAAATTGTTTCAAATCAGACTTTTACATCATCATGTGCCTTTTGTATCCTTGGGAAGATACATCTCCCAAAAGCAAAAAACTAGGCAATAAACCCCCAACTTAATACTTCAGTACAATATACTAAGTCCGAAAAATTGTAAAAACATATTTTCGACAAAATACTACAACATTTGGACTCCCCAAAAAAACTACACTAAGGATCAACAATACTCAAGAGACTACTAGTATAAATTTAGGAACATAGTGGGACCCTCATGGCCCTCTTCACAAAGATAGTATGCAATAATCCCCACTTTCTTTTTGAGAACTTGTTTGGATAGACTATACGCCTCTTGATTTGCTTCCCTAAAAACATGAGTGAAAAAGATTTTCTGGAAGCGCTTGATAATCTCAATTATCCTATCCTTCCAACAATCCAGTGTGACCACCTGCAATGTACCTTTACCCTGCAGTCAATCTATGACAATTTTTCAATCTACATGAACAAGTATGTCTAGGAAAGAAAGTCGTTCAACCAATGTAAGTAATTTCCATACCCCCAGAAGCTCTGCTCTAGTATTTGTGCCATAACCATAGTTATAAGTCCATTTATAAAAATGGTGTTCACTGACTCTTATCACCTTGCCAGCCCCACTGTTTTGTCCATTTTGTTGAGTTGCCCCACCAAACCACCCTATAATACCTTGACCAGCTGAAATACATGGAAGGGCTCTCGGCATATGAACTTTCAACTGTTTTTTGTAATCACCAATTGTGCCTAAAGTTTTATAGACCACCTTCTGAATAGAAGGGTTTCCTTCTTCAAAAATAGTGTAATTCCTTTCTAACCAGATGTACCAACATATAAAATCCAGCAGAGAAGGATAGGATCGGTTTTGTGCCTTCCAGTTTTTAAAGCATTCTGCTACAAATGTACCAATCCACCCAGAAATATGTGAAATAGATTTTTTTTATCTTATCGCGGACAACAATCGTGAAAGGACAGTCTATAAACAAATGTATAACATTCTCTTTGGTGTTCTTATAGAGATAGCATAGGCCTAGTCATTGTCTCTATGTTGTAAATTCTCCCAGGTGAGAATTTTGTTCTCGACCACCAACCATACAAAGATATTGATCTTTAATGGATAGTCCCATATCCAATAAGACTTCCTCCATCCTCCAATATCATATTTCCAATACTTTGGTTCAGTGGCCACATAAACGTTTTTAACAGAAATATGGTCAGATAAGTCACCACCCGTCCATTTAATTTCATCTGGCCTGGCTTGCAACAAAACTCCAGAATCAATTAGAGCACGTCTGAACGTCTCCCATTCTAGTGATAAATGTCCCTCCATATCCAATTCCTCACTTGTTATCCAATTTGAACAAATCATGCCAGGTCGGGGCTCACTACTGCCTGATATAAATAATGTACCCTTCTCTGATTGAGGATTAAAATCAATTCATCAGACAGAATGGCAACTTCCCCCATGCCCAGAATACAATTTTTACCAATAATAATATACTCACCCATACCCGGACTCCAAGCAATCCAGTGAAAAAGGATATGCAAGGATTTGAGGAGATTTCTCCATGTCTGTGAACCATGAGCCCCCACACTTGTAGCTGATCTCAGCCATCTCGTCACTGATCCAAAAGGAAAGTATTTATCTTTGATGACATGGTTCCATAATCCCTCTTTCATCAGAACCCTCCACAATGTATTTGTCATCAAGGCTCTATAAAAACTGTAGATGTTTCTCAGACCCCAACCCTCAAAAAATTTTGGTCTAGCTAATAACTGCCAACTACATAGGTGATAGCTCTTCTTTTGTTTGCTCCTAGACCAAAGAAAAGAGAAGACCACTTGGCATATTCTATTAATCACTGAAGACGGGATATGAGCCATCGCCATCCAGTAGACTGGATGACTCTCTAGAACATCCTTAATTAGAACGTAGCGACCACCAATGGAAAGCCATCTATTGCACCAATGGTTTATCCTCTTCTCGAATTTTGTNTTGACATGACTCTTCTTGAAAGGAGTGAATTGAAGACAAATTCCCTAATACCATTTTGATTTATGCTTTCCATACCATTTCTAACATATTCAATGGCTTTCTTGTCCACATGTTGAAGACAATCTTGGTTAAAATATTCCTCTGTTGCCAAAAGTCACATTTCTTTCTCTTTATCCCTCTTCCTTTGACATTTTGCACCTTTTTTACTAAGTGATAACTCATTTAACCCTTTTGTATGGTCTCTTGGTTCACATGTAGGTTGTAATGGTTTTCCCAGCAAATGAAGAAACCAACGCAGCATAAGAGGTAATTCAGATTTGTCTCAATGGATATTGTGATTAAAAGGTGCTCGACAAAAGAAGCTTTAATGGAGAAGCGTTGTCGAGTTGAAGTGATACAAGGTTGTAAAACACATGGCCAACAACCAAACACTGGCAACATGTAACCAACTAAGCTATCTATGCTAAGTGTTTTAAAAGCATGGACTATGGGATATGGTATCCCTAACATTTAATGTTTCAAACTAATGTTAATTTGAAGATTAGCATTAATCGAACTTGCAATATATATACTCTAAACCTATCGTGTTTCCTAGGTTTCCTCATCCCTTGCCTCGATAAAAGGTAAAATAAGACCTCAAAGTTTCTTGTTGGTTTTAAAAAATTATTGTAAGCATTTGATATGTAGAGAAAAAGTGGTCAACTAAATACAAAATTAAAACTTTGGATTAAACACTTTAATTTGCGTGTCCAAATATTAAAAAAGAGAAAACCGTTTACAAAAATTCATGCTACCTTCAAGCAAGGCCTAATAAAAAGAAAAATCCTCAAAGTTATCCAAATGAAAATTAAAGTTCCTTTACCATTAGCACTTGAAACTAGTACTATTGGCACTTGAAACTAGAGAATGGGTAGATAACCTACAAAGCCAACATGGTATTCTTGAAGGCCCATTATCAATTTTGAAGAAGCAATATCAAAAGGTAAATTGATGGTGGAGCATTTACACAAGGCCTTAGTGGAATTCAATGACCTTTTTTTTTCCAATTAAAATTTTGCTTTATATTTATATTAAATATAAATTGTTTCAAATCAGACTTTTACATCATCATGTGCCTTTTGTATCCTTGGGAAGATACATCTCCCAAAAGCAAAAAACTAGGCAATAAACCCCCAACTTAATACTTCAGTACAATATACTAAGTCCGAAAAATTGTAAAAACATATTTTCGACAAAATACTACAACATTTGGACTCCCCAAAAAAACTACACTAAGGATCAACAATACTCAAGAGACTACTAGTATAAATTTAGGAACATAGTGGGACCCTCATGGCCCTCTTCACAAAGATAGTATGCAATAATCCCCACTTTCTTTTTGAGAACTTGTTTGGATAGACTATACGCCTCTTGATTTGCTTCCCTAAAAACATGAGTGAAAAAGATTTTCTGGAAGCGCTTGATAATCTCAATTATCCTATCCTTCCAACAATCCAGTGTGACCACCTGCAATGTACCTTTACCCTGCAGTCAATCTATGACAATTTTTCAATCTACATGAACAAGTATGTCTAGGAAAGAAAGTCGTTCAACCAATGTAAGTAATTCCCATACCCCCAGAAGCTCTGCTCTAGTATTTGTGCCATAACCATAGTTATAAGTCCATTTATAAAAATGGTGTTCGCTGACTCTTATCACCTTGCCAGCCCCACTGTTTTGTCCATTTTGTTGAGTTTCCCCACCAAACCACCCTATAATACCTTGACCAACTGAAATACATGGAAGGGCTCTCGACATATGAACTTTCAACTGTTTTTTGTAATCACCAATTGTGCCTAAAGTTTTATAGACCACCTTCTGAATAGAAGCGTTTCCTTCTTCAAAAATAGTGTAATCCATTTCTAACCAGATGTACCAACATATAAAATCCAGCAGAGAAGGATAGGATCAGTTTTGTGCCTTCCAGTTTTTAAAGCATTCTGCTACAAATGTACCAATCCACCCAGAAATATGTGAAATAGATTTTTTTTTATCTTATCGCAGACAACAATCGTGAAAGGACAGTCTACAAACAAATGTATAACATTCTCTTTGGTGTTCTTATAGAGATAGCATAGGCCTAATCCATTGTCTCTATGTTGTAAATTCTCCTAGGTGAGAATTTTGTTCTCGACCACCAGCCATACAAAGATATTGATCTTCAACGGACAGTCCCATATCCAATAAGACTTCCTCCATCCTCCAATATCATATTTCCAATACTTTGGTTCAGTGGCCACATAAACGTTTTTAACAGAAATATGGCCAGATAAGTCACCACCCGTCCATTTAATTTCATCTGGCCTGGCTTGCAACAAAACTCCATAATCAATTAGAGCACGTCTGAACGTCTCCCATTCTAGTGATAAATGTCCCTCCATATCCAATTCCTCACTTGTTATCCAGTTTGAGCAAATCATGCCAGGTCGGGGCTCACTACTGCCTGATATAAATAATGTACCCTTCTCTGATTGAGGATTAAAATCAATTCATCAGACAGAATGGAAGCTTCCCCCATGCCCAGAATATGATCTTTACCAATAATAATAGACTCACCCATACCCGGACTCCAAGCAATCCAGTGAAAAAGGATATGCAAGGATTTGAGGAGATTTCTCCATGTCTGTGAACCATGAGCCCCCACACTTGTAGCCGATCTCAGCCAGCTCGCCACTGATCCAAAAGGAAAGTATTTATCTTTGATGACATGGTTTCATAATCCCTCTTTCATCAGAACCCTCCACAATGTATTTGTCATCAAGGCTCTATAAAAACTGTAGATGTTTCTCAGACCCCAACCCTCGAAAAATTTTGGTCTAGCTAATAATTGCCAACTACATAGGTGATAGCTCTTCTTTTGTTTGCTCCTAGACCAGAGAAAAGAGAAGACCACTTGGCGTATTCTATTAATCACTGAAGACGGGATATGATCCATCGCCATCCAGTAGACTGGATGACTCTCTAGAACATCCTTAATTAGAACGTAGCGACCACCAATGGAAAGCCATCTATTGCACCAATGGTTTATCCTCTTCTCGAATTTTGTAATGAGCCATTGCCAATCCTCCACCTTATAGCTGTCAAGTTTAAGAAAATAACCAAGATACCTGAAACCATCCATTAGTTCAGTAAAGTTATAATGGAATGATTCTTTTTAATTATCAAGAATATTCTAATGTACTCCGGAGTGGATAAAAGAGGATTTTTTTACATTGATCAACAATCCTGTAGCACCACAAAAAACATCCAGAATCCTATTTATCTCTTTCCATTCATCTAGAGAGGATTTTGACATAATGAGAATATCATTAATGAACAGAAGATGCAAGATCCTTATTAATCTTGAAACCTTTATCCCTGACAATTTTCCTTCAACTTTTCCTCTTTTTAGAGCCAAGCTCAACCTTTCCATCACAAGAATAAACAACAAGGTTGACAAGGGTCACCCATGTCTTAGCCCTCTTGCACTCTAGAATAAATCCATCGAATCTCCATTAATCAGAATGGTGAAAGTTGTTGTTGAAATTCATCCCATGATCCACTTAGTCGGAGGCAGTCCAAACCCGCACTGGAGAAGTGTTAAGTGAAGAAAGTCCCAACTTATGTAGTTGTATGCTTTCTTTAAGTCAAGCTTTAGAATCATTGCTTGAAGTTTATTTTCTTTAATGTTGTGTAAACATTCTCGTGCAATTCCTATAGCATATAGAATCTGCCTCCATTTTAGGAAACTCAGTTGCTCCTCAGACAGTGATCAGGACAATATAGATCTGATCCTTTTTGCAATGATTTTTTCTATGATCTTATAACAAAGGTTACACAATGCAATCAACCTGAAATCTATGAAAGATGAAGGACCATTGAATTTTGGAATAAGAGCTAAAAAATTCAAATTGAAGGATCTGATAACCTTTCCACTAATCTTGGTTTCCTCAACTGCCTCAAGAAAATCCTTCCCAACCAAATCGAAGAAGTGTAAAAATAACTCTACAGTCCACTCGTTAGGTCCTGGAATTTTGTCCTTAGTGAATCCCTTTAAGACCTCTAGGATTTCCTCACTGGTACAAGGATTCTCAAGTGTAAGTACTTCTTCTTCGGATACAATTCTTGGGAACAGTCTTACCGTCGCGATCTGCTCCTCAATGGTGTTTTGTCCAGTGTCTTGGTAGAAAGAGATGAAAAATCTCTGAGCTTCGTCCTTTATAACCTTATGCCCATAGTGAACCTGACCTGATTCATCCTTTATTTCCCATAAATGATTTTTATTTCTTCTTTGACTGGAAAACTGGTGGAAAAACTTTGTATTTTTGTCCCTGCACTGTATCCAAATAGCCCTGTTTTTTTGACACCACCGTTCCTCCTCTGCGAGAAGTAATTTTTTACAATCAAAATCAAGTGATTTTAGTTGTGGGTCATATTCAAAACTAAGAACACCCTGTGTCTTTTGCTTGTAGAGAAATGCTAGCTCTGTTTCGATGTTTTCGTAAGCTTGTTGTTCCTGAAGTTTCCTATCATTTGTCCAAGCCTTAACTCGAGCCTTTAGCATTCTCAACTTCCCTACGAGTCTCCTTTGTGCTCCCTCCTCCTCTTGGGCCAATTGTGAGATCCACACCTCCCAAACTAGAGTAGAAAATGACTCTTCAATGACCTACACAAGAAGAATGAAGCAAAGAAAATGTTTAAAGACAAGGTAGTGAGCATCCTCCAAAAAAAAAATAAGGGTAAGGAAATGTTGGAAATTCTAGTTGTATGGAGTACTGATAATCAAAGATGAACCCAAATAAAGNCCATCGCCATCCAGTAGACTGGATGACTCTCTAGAACATCCTTAATTAGAACGTAGCGACCACCAATGGAAAGCCATCTATTGCACCAATGGTTTATCCTCTTCTCGAATTTTGTAATGAGCCATTGCCAATCCTCCACCTTATAGCTGTCAAGTTTAAGAAAATAACCAAGATACCTGAAACCATCCATTAGTTCAGTAAAGTTATAATGGAATGATTCTTTTTAATTATCAAGAATATTCTAATGTACTCCGGAGTGGATAAAAGAGGATTTTTTTACATTGATCAACAATCCTGTAGCACCACAAAAAACATCCAGAATCCTATTTATCTCTTTCCATTCATCTAGAGAGGATTTTGACATAATGAGAATATCATTAATGAACAGAAGATGCAAGATCCTTATTAATCTTGAAACCTTTATCCCTGACAATTTTCCTTCAACTTTTCCTCTTTTTAGAGCCAAGCTCAACCTTTCCATCACAAGAATAAACAACAAGGTTGACAAGGGTCACCCATGTCTTAGCCCTCTTCCACTCTGGAATAAATCCATCGAATCTCCATTAATCAGAATGGTGAAAGTTGTTGTTGAAATGCATCCCATGATCCACTTAGTCAGAGGCAGTCCAAACCCGCACTAGAGAAGTGTTAAGTGAAGAAAGTCCCAACTTATGTAGTTGTATGCTTTCTTTAAGTCAAGCTTTAGAATCATTGCTTGAAGTTTCTTTTCTTTAATGTTGTGTAAACATTCTCGTGCAATTCCTATAGCATCTAGAATCTGCCTCCATTTTAGGAAACTCAGTTGCTCCTCAGACAGTGATCAGGACAATATAGATCTGATCCTTTTTGCAATGATTTTTGCTATGATCTTATAACAAAGGTTACATAATGCAATCAGCCTGAAATCTCTGAAAGATGAAGGACCATTGACTTTTGGAATAAGAGCTATAAAATTCAAATTCAAGGATCTGATAACCTCTCCACTAATCTTGGTTTCCTCAACTGTCTCAAGAAAATCCTTCCCAACCAAATCAAAGAAGTGTAAAAATAACTCTATAGTCCACTCGTTAGGTCCTGGACTTTTGTCCTTAGTGAATCCCTTTAAGACCTCTAGGATTTCCTCACTGGTACAAGGATTCTCAAGTGTAAGTACTTCTTCTTCAGATACAATTCTTGGGAACAGTCTTACCGTCGCGATCTGCTCCTCAATGGTGTTTTGTCCAGTGTCTTGGTAGAAAGAGATGAAAAATCTCAGAGCTTCGTCCTTTATAACCTTATGCCCATAGTGAACCTGACCTGATTCATCCTTTATTTCCCATAAATGATTTTTATTTCTTCTGTGACTGGAAAACTGGTGGAAAAACTTTGTATTTTTGTCCCTGCATTGTATCCAAATAGCCCTGCTTTTTTGACACCACCGTTCCTCCTCTGCAAGAAGTAATTTTTTACAATCAAAATCAAGTGATTTTAGTTGTGGGTCATATTCAAAACTAAGAACACCCTGTGTCTTTTGCTTGTAGAGAAATGCTAGCTTCGTTTCGATGTTTTCGTAAGCTTGTTGTTCCTGAAGTTTCCTATCATTTGTCCAAGCCTTAACTCGAGCCTTTAGCATTCTCAACTTCCCTATGAGTCTCCTTTGTGCTCCCTCCTCCTCTTGTGCCAATTGTGAGATCCACACCTCCCAAACTAGAGTGGCAAATGACTCTTCAATGACCTACACAAGAAGAATGAAGCAAAGAAAATGTTTAAAGACAAGGTAGTGAGCATCCTCCAAAAAAAAATATAAGGGTAAGGAAATGTTGGAAATTCTAGTTGTATGGAGTACTGATAATCAAAGATGAACCCAAATAAAGAATAACCAAGCCACTAGGCTCCAACCCCACGACTTTTATGCTTTTTGCATGGTGCCAATCTTGGATTCCTATGCTTATTGTCTATAATTTTGATAATATTTTCAATAGTTTAGCCTCCATGTTAAAGATGCATACTTTTGCAAAGTACTAAATGCTCCTTTTATAACAATATAATGCTCCTTTCATAACAATATAAATAATAAAAGCTATGTAAGGATTTATTAGTCCCTGCCGAAGGGAAGTCGCGACTCTAGCATTCGATAGTCGTTGACTTCATATTAGTTGGATGGTTGACTATATATATATTTTTGGCAATTTGAAATATTTGAGATAAAATACTTAAAAGTTCATTTTTTATATAATAAAAAAGGGTTTTTTCTCGTAATTTCATTGGACAACATATATGAGGTCTTATTTGCGAGCTTCACGGTTCTCAATGTTATATTTTCCATTTCAACCTCAGTTTACCTAAGTTCGAGTTTATTATAATTGTTTCAGGTCTTTAAATGCGACTTTATACAATGCAATTATTTTGCGACTTTATACAATGCAATTCTTTAGCCTACGCCTACACATGCATAACTCCAAGGCTCCTAGTAACAATAGCTATGCAACCACATGGTAGGCATGCCTAAATCGTTGTAAGTCCTAACAACAACTATGCAACCACCACATGGCAGGCATGCCTAAATTGTTCTAAGCTTTCATCATTCATCGACTTCGATGTTGATGCCACGAAGTTAATTCTCTACACCGCCTCACTGCATCTTTCATTTTCATTGATATGCATTGGCCCCCTCTTGTTGGTGGGGATTGGTTCCAACATGCGATCATTGAGATGGGACAATGAGATGAGAACGATGGATTATGCTGCACCTGATGGAGCTAGGGTTTTATGAAGGCGTACACACAATGAGATGAGAACGATGGATTATGCTGCACTTGATGGAGCTGGGGTTTTATGAAGGCGTACACATAATTGACCTTGCAGCATCAAGAGAAAAGGTAAAGGAAAATCTAGATGCAAAACCCACAAAGGTTGGTCGCCTTTCTGGAAAAGAGCTGAAAATTCCTCGTAGTTGACCATCGTCAACCATATCTCCTTGGATGGATGTACAAAGGAAAGGAGTTAGGGTCAAGAAACAATGCAGGCGTACCACTTCGTTCACTGCACTCACTTAGAGAAACAATGGTTGTACTCTATTCCTTTAAGTCAAACAGTAAGCATTGAATTATTTTGGCTCGAAAAATATAGTACTTCGATCTCATCGGATTTCTAGGACTTTGATCTCATCAACTTTTCACGCCAACTCCACATTCACGGTTACACAAGAATATGTATAGATAACGTCGACCATTATGAATTCTAGTGCACAACACCATTATGAATTCAATTATTGAAATCAAACAATTTTGACAAACTATTGTACAGTGGAACAATTTCTTGTGGTCTTGGAAGTTGACTTGGAAGTGGACGAAGAAGATTACCATACAAATCTACATTGGATGAGTTTTGAGTAGTAATCATATATTCCTTCAAGCAAGCAAGCAACAAACGCACCTGTATAATGGAAGATCCAATAAACCCAAATTCATTACTAAACACAAACCTATTATTATTTGATTGCTCACAAACATTGTTTACATGAATTTCAGTACCTTGTTTGTGCTGCAAGTGTAGGTCTAACAAGGTGCATAGCCATTATCTCCAACACATAAATATGCCTCATATGCTCTTCCATCAGGCCTGACAACTATACTATGGCCACAGTTGAGGCCTCACGACTCATGGTTGCACCTAGAAAATTAGATGCATTATCTCGATACGAATAGGGAGGTAAGCCAAGAGAAACAAATAAAGGGGCTATTCTTTACCATTAGAAGTGGCTAAATCTAATCCTGTTTCTGAATGAGCGCAACGAGCATCAGGATATGAAAGAATTCAATAACTTGTAGCACCACCAGAACGATTAGGAGTTTGAAGCATAATTTTAAAATCTGTTAGCGCTCCTCCAGCCTGATCGGGATATGTAGGAATTCAATAACCTGTAGCACCACCAGAACGATTAGGAGTTTGAAGCATAATTTTAAAATCTGTCAGCGCTCCTCCAGCCTGAAAATCAAATATCATTGTTATACAACATTTATGAAATCTAAATCATAACAAACAAAAATGATTTTGTATGCATGGCAAGCACATCCTTCTCCTAGTGGTAAGTATATAGATACTTGTTTCTCCCGAGTCTGATAGACCAACCCAATTCAATCGGATGGGGATTGGAGTACCATTTCTTAGAGACAAAAAATAAAAGCAGCAAGACCTAAAGACAAAACCATCACATCTACGGTGGGTGGATGCACAATTACTCCATTATCTTTCCATCTCCTTGCCAAGACTCTCGAAAGACTAATTATCTCTACCACTTCTCCTCCTACTGTTAGTGATGTTGGTGGCTAAGGAAAATGTACTTTCCACACAACTGACGGATGGATGGTACTTTCCATGCAAATGACAGATGGATGGTGTTGTTAGTGACGTTGGTGGTGAAGGAACATGTACTTTCCATGCAAATGACAGATGTACAGCTCTTGGCATGGAAATAAGAAACCGAAAAGATACCACTTTCCAGCTGAATAGTTTATGTTAGTTGTTCATGAGCATATTTTGGTGTTCTAATGGTATAGCGTCCACTTTACAAGTATTTTGCGACACGTTTACCAAGCTAAATACTCTCACATGCTATGCTCTTCACATGCCACACTCTTAAAACCAGAGCGCTCTCTCAGATGGATATAAAAATATTAAGTCTTTCAATGCACCTGCTACAAAGCCCGTAACAACAAAGCAAGAATCTCTTGTGTTGTGTTGTTGTTGGAACTGGATCATCATATATTGTAATGATAAAGAGATTATTGGTTATGTTAAATCTTTTCCCTAACTAGTTACACTCATTCAATATGGTAAGGATTCACATGATCTATGTTTACAGTGATATCAAGATTACAATCTTATTCCCATAATGATTATAGCTGCAAGACAGTTGCTTCATTCCATGCCTCGCTTCACCGAAACTGAAATCTTAACCATGGACCTCTGGTTCATCCAGCCTGGTAGGCTTTAGTGAATCAATTCGGCAGTTCCCACCTAGGATCCTGAGATTTCCAAGATCTTAAGGGATATGATTGAGCTCGCGTTTCTTTTTCAAATTACCAAATTACCAAATTACCTTCGTTTTCAAATTACAATTTGCAAAATGCTTTTCTTTTTCAAATTACCAAATTACCTTCGTTTTCAAATTACAATTTGCAAAATGCTTTTCTTTTTCAAATTACCAAATTACCTACCTTTTTCAAATTACCAAATTACCTATTGACAGGGACATCGCCACTGCAGTGACACTTGTTAAAAATATATTGCAAAAGTAACTGTATATTCAAAATGCAAAAGTAATATAAAAGAAAATGTAATATTTTATTAATAAATAAAATTAATTAAAAAAATTTACATTTATATAAAAATATTAAATTTGATTTAAATTATTTTTTAAAATAATTATTTAACAAATTAATCATAAAATTATCAAAACATCTATATAAAATTGTATTAAACATAAATAACCATGTAAAAAGATGACACATTGAGTTGATAAGGTTTTTTAAATCTTTTATATATATATATATATATATATATATATATATATATATATATATATATTTCAATTAGGTTTGACTTAATCCCATTTGAGTATAATCATCACTCTCGGTGGAGACCCAAGTCTACCTATATCCATATAGATATTATGTATATTGAAGTTTTCCTTCATTAATTTAGATAGTCCTTATCCATAGTGATGTAAATCATGATTAGGGATATCTTCATCAATAATAGTAATATATCCATAAACTAAGGGTTGTGTATCCTTACCCCATCACTCAGGACCATGATGGATGTCTTGTCATTGGGTACCTATATCCATATCTATAACATAGGTATTGAGGCGATTGACTTAGACAACCTCACATGACTAGGAATATCTTCATAAATATTATAATATCTGCATCACTGGGAATATTTTCATAAAATTATAATATCTCCATATACTAAAGGTTTTTGAATCCTGCCATTCATCAAGGTTCATTTAACGAAATAATAATCAATTCTTATTTAACTAGATTGATATAGATAAAAGATCGTTTTCCACCTCCATTATTAATTTATTTAAAATTTTACTTTTAATAATATATATAAAACAACAATTAATTTTTAATATAATAATTTTATTATTATATATAAAAATAAAATAATATTATAAATTATATAAATAATTGTTTTAATATATTTAAAGCATATCATTTGACATTATCCATTAAAAACATTAAAAACAATGTTCTTTATTGTTGAAATTTAGTAAACTGTATTAATTATGAGTCTATTAAAAATTCTATAATGTGAATGTATTGCAATTGAACTCGATGTTCTTTATTCAATGTGTTCTATCATTCTTAATAATCTAAACTTTAAATATATTATCTTGATAGTTTTCAACAAGACGTGATGTAGAGTTGATGCTTGTTATGTGGAATTTGATTTTGTCATTATTTTAAAAAATATAAAATGAACACCTTCACTAAAAAGTCAGTTGCTAATCATTTTAATGATAGGTATAAAGAAATTAATGGTTCCTTCAATCAATAGTGGGTTTAAATATAAAATACTTATTCATCAAATTTCTACTCAAACCTCGAGCATGTTTAGCCATCTCCTTCTTGCTTTCTTAGTCTAATTGTTTAAATAATGTATATGTGCTATCGCTATGAAAAAATCAAAGGTGTATTTATTTCTTCACTCGAAGGAGGGAAAAAATTAATATTTCAATTCTCAATATACGTTTAAATTTTAACAAGTGACTTTTATCTATAATATAAAAATAATGGCGGGGTGAATTACTTCCCAACGATGATCATAATTAGCTTAAAGAAATTGGTAATAGAATCGTATGAGAGCTTCGGACTTCTCGGAGCAACTGCAAGTTAGGATTTTTGACAGTCGCAGCCATAGCAGAGGGCAGCATGAACATCAGAGGGGAGGGTAAGGGTACCCCCTCATACAAACAGGTAGTGGTAGACAGAGAGAAAGAGAAAGGGCCAAAAGGTATATTTTTCAAGGCACCAGTGACGGGCACCTCGGGATCTGACCCTGGAATAGGTCAGGAAAGGAACAAGGGAAAAAGTGAATGCATGGAAGAGGAAGAAGGAGAAAATCAGAACGTGACGCAAGACATAACGACGACCAACCAAGCATAAGGGTGCAACCCATGCAAACCCAAATCAACACTAATACCAAAGATGATACTGGAGGATCCGCAGACGCAACTTTATAGGGATCAGATGAAGGCGCATGCGCTAATTTGCAAATTTATGGGCTTGTGGCCCACCGAGAGAGCGTTGCGCAACTGGATCAAATATCACTGGAAGTCAAATGAGGAAGTGGAGCTCCATCTAGGCTCGAAAGGTTTCTTCACAACAGTCTTCATAAACTTGGAGGACAGAGATAGAGTATTTGAAGGAGGGCCATACTTCCATGTATCAGCAGGACTGTACATGCAGTCATGGAAGAAAAATTTCTCCCCAGAAAAAGAGACTTTCAAAAAGGTATCGGTCTGGCTGAGACTCTACTCCCTACCCTTAAACCACTGGTTACCCTCTACATTTGAAGCAATAGGGAATAAACTGGGGAAATACATAAATACCGCAGAAGCCACCCTGAAGGGGAGATACACATCTTACGCAAGAATATGTATAGAGATGGATGTGTCGGAAGCACTCCTAGAAGCCATAAGCCTTGAATTCAGGGATGAGGAATGGATCCAAAACATAGATTATGAATAGATCCCCTTCTGATGTAGAAGGTGCCATGAACATGGTCACTTGATCAGGGAATGCCCACTTAATAAAAAACAGGAAACGAGAAACCCCAAACCACAACAGGATGAGGATGGGTTTGTTAAACCAAACCCCAGAAGCAGAGCCAACAAAAAGCAGAGCAAAGCCCAAGAAGGAAATAACCCAGAGGTCCGGATTACCCCGGAAGGAAGGGATAAAACCAATCAAGGGGTAAAAGCCAAGAAGGATATGACAAAAGTTCAGGAAGTCAGAGAAAAAACACTAAACGAGCCCACCGACCGGCCAAATAATCAGATGGAACAAGGAAGTTGCGCAACTCCGATGGAGAGAGAAATCAGAGATGAAAACACCCCCATGCAAGACGTAGAGGGAGAGGCGGAAATGACACCAAGCGAAGTAGGCACAGAAGACCCGAAACTCAGAGACCTGGTTGAAAGGGAAAGGATAGATCTCATGAACATACTGGAGCAATGGAAAAGACAGGGAGTGGACAATGTACCAACAGAGCAACTTGACCGCATCCAGTACTTGTTCCTCCTAAGGGAGGAAGCCAAAGATAGAGTCCTAAAGCGTACACATGGGGAGATTGGGAACCTAGGAGTCAAATCCGGCAAGGTACAACCACGGCTCTCACCCAAGCAGATGCGGAGGAAAAAATGCAGGAAATCCAATAGTGTGGCTCTGTAGGAGCTTGGAGCACTACTGATAAACTCGGGTAAGATAAAAAAAACTCTTCCCCAACTCCCCCCTGCAAGTTTAAATCAAGGTTATAACTTGGAATATAAGAGGCCTAAACATCCCAAGAAAGCAATGAATCCTTAGAAGTAGACTAAAACATGAACAACCGGATCTTTGCTTTATTCAAGAGACCAAGTGTAATACAGACAGAATGGAAACAATCAGTCAAAAACAATGGCGCAAGAACAGGATGATGGCTATTGGCAGCCACCAAATGGCAGGAGGTATCCTCACCCTGTTGAACCCACAAGTACTAAGCCTAGTAGTTGAAGCGACAAGGCATACCCTTACGGTCCGCATGCAATTCATTGGGAACAAAGAGGTGATTTTATGCACTAATGTGTATGGACCCCAGGTGTCAAAGGAGAGGAGAGGAATGCTAAGAGACCTAGATGATCTTAAAAACCGAACCAACAACCTCCATTGGATCCTAGCCGGGGATTTCAACATCATCACGTCACTTGCGGAGAAAAAAAAAGGTACAAGAATATTGGATAGAGATGCGGAGGAGTTTTCGAAATTTATAGACACAACGGATATGGTAGATCTGAAAACCAATAATGGCCAGTTCACCTGGAACAATAAGCGAATGAGTTAGCATCAAGTAGCAACAAGACTCGACAGATTCCTTGTGTCAGATTCAATCATTATGCAGGGGCTAACCTTAGACTGCAACATCCTTCCATGGGGGGGATCTGATCATTGGCCAATGCAACTGGAAGCAGGCTTCCATACCACACCGAACAATAGACCTTTCAAATTTGAGAAATTATGGATGGAACACCTGACTTTCAAGGAAAGAATCAAACAATGGTAGTGTCAGGAGCAACCAGAGCAAGGGACAAGGATGTTCAAACTCTACAAAAACTAAAACATATCAAATATAGGATCAAGGAGTGGAACAAGGACACTTTTGGGAATATAAACCAAGAGAAGAACAACATTGATGAAAAAATGAAAAAGCTCCAAGAAACCTGCATTTTGGAGGGCTACAATGAAGAGCGGAAAAAGGAGGAGATCCAGATGACCCAGGAATGGGATGAACGGTGGCAGCAAGAAGAAACTCTCTGGCGACAAAAGTCCTGGATCAAATGGCTAAAGGAAGGAGAAAGGAACACCAAGTTTTTTCATAGAACAACCATGGCTAGAAGAGCCCACAACAAAATCTTGAAGATTAGGGACCAGGATGGCATAGAAAGAGAGTCCCATAAGGACATCGAAACAACTTTGGTAAACCACTTCCAAGGGATAGCCCAGGAACCCAACCAAGATAGAACGGAGGCCATACAAAAGGTAATCCAACATATCATATGCCTGGTAACAGACAAACAAAACAACAACCTGAACAAGCCAATTTCAGAGGAGGAAATAGATCAAGCACTCCAGGAAATGCCTAATGGAAAAGCCCCAAGCCCAGATGGTTTCACAGTGGAGTTCTTCAAAGCCTGCTGGGAAGTTGTCAAACATGATGTTTATAGGGTAGTGGAAGACTCAAGAAAGTCAACCTCCATTTTGAAAGCACTAAATGCTACAATGATTACACTCATCCCCAAAGAAAATGAAGCCAAAACCCCCGATCGTTACAGACCTATAGCGTTGTGCAATGTGGTGTATAAGATAATTTCCAAGGTCATAGAAAATAGATTGAAACCACTTTTACCCATACTGGTTTCACAAGAGCAGGCATGTTTCGTGGAAGGTAGGCAAATAATGGACAATATTATCCATGCTCACAAACTTATCCACACCCTGAAGCTTCAGAAAAGAGGGGGTATACTAATACAACTAGACCTAGCAAAAGCCTATGACAAAATCAGATTTCACTATATGGCCAGGACACTAGAAGCCTTCGGCTTCACACAACACTAGATCAAATGGATAGTCAACCTAGTATTCACAACAAGATTCTCTCTACTAGTAAATGGAGCCCCTACCAAACCTTACTGGCCCACGAGAGGCATCAGACAGGGAGACCCGCTGTCCCCCTTCCTTTTCATCTTAATGATGGAAGGAATCAGTCGAAGCATAAAAAGCGCAACCGCAACAGGGGAAATAAAAGGTATCAAACCATATGAGAATTTCCCAACTTCTACACACCAACAGTTCTTGGATGATACCTTACTTCATGGTATGTCCACGGTCAAGGAAGCGAAAGCCTACAAACGAATCTTAGACGAGTTTGGGGAAGCCTCGGGGGCAAAGATAAACTAGTCCAAATCTATGATCTTATTCTTTAATACCAACCCTGCTATCCAAAGGAATTTGACCAACATCTTGGGCTTTGAATGCAAATCCCTCCCAACCAAGTACTTGGGAATCCCCCTAACAGACAAAGCCTACAAGCTATCAACTTGGGAAGGAATAGTTAACAAGCTACAAAACCGGGTAAAAAATTGGACGTACAGATCCCTCAACCTAGCCGGAAGACTTATCCTAACCAATTCGGTTTTGCAAGCTATCCCAACCTTCATGATGTCAGTTTTCCCAGCCCCCAAATGGATTCTACAAAAAATAAGAACCATACAAAGGGAATTCTTGTGGCGAGGAGCGGAAACAAGGAAAAAATGGGCACTGGTGGCTTGGGAAAAGGTTTGTAAACCAAAAAGCAAAGGAGGCCTGGAACGACATGACCCGCAAGTGACCAATGACGCATATGGGGCGAAACTCTGGTGGCGATGGGTCAAAGAAACGACCACACCATGGGTCAACCTGTGGAAGGCAAAGTATTCCCCAGACATTAGTAACCAGGACAAAATCCGCTTCAGAGGAACTAGGGAAGGTTTTTCCATCTGGAACTTAGCCTGGCGCAACAAGACCTGGATCCAAACACACAAATTTTGGGAAATAAGGAATGGCAGAACCGCCGGATTCTGGCAGGATGCCTGGCAACATGAACCCATAATGGAAAAACCTGGCCAGGAGGCACTCCAACAGGAGACGATGGTGCAAGGAAAAACCCGAGTCTACCATTACTGGAAACAAGAAACAAATTGCAACAAATGGCGAATCTGGAACACTCTCACCCCATAGACTAGATACCAGACCACAACAACAATTAAAGAGGTGGAGGAGGAATTGGGGAGACAAAAAATTGCAGTCACAAATGGAGATGACCAGTTGAGATGAGTGCACAAAGTCGGTGGGGAATTCAATCTAAAAGAAGTATGCCACTACATAATGAAGCAAGACCAAGAAGACTTGACGCATCAATGGGACAAGCTCTGGAACAACCCCCATTGGCCAAAAATAAAAATCTTTCAGTGGCTAATACTACACAAATAAATCCTAACTTGGGAAAACCTAAACAAGAGATCTTTCACAGGCCCTTCAAGATGTCACCCATGTGAAGAAAAGGAGGAAACAACTGATCCAGTTGGATATTGGTGGCCACCCACCTTTTCCAAATGGCTCAAAATGACTTTCTGGCAATTTTGGCAATTTACTATTTTTAGCAGGTTTTAACTTCTGGGGCCATTTTGAGGGCCTTGATGAAGGTTTTTCGAGATCGAGGTTCTCAATGATAGCCAAAGGCATATTGAGCCCCCAAAAAGAATCTCCTTGACGATACCTTTCCAACGAGCTATCACACGCCTAAAACGGAGATTGTATGCAAAAGTTACGACCCCGGGAAGTTGATGTACTCACTTACCCAAACGGGGCCCACATGACTTTTGG
>JZKD02S2040023.1:881546-896292 GCA_000966675.3 Picea glauca | reverse complement strand
ATATATATATATATATATATATATATATATATATATATATATATATATATATATATATATATATATATATATATATATATATATATATATATATATATATATATATATTCAATGAAAACTTTACAAGAGAATCAAAATGATGCTTCAAAATATTCATGGATGGGATCCATAATAAATTTGTAGGTATACACTAGTACATCTCATCTTAGGGGATTTGAGTATGTCACCTACTAGCATGAAACTAGCCAAATGCCCAATGACAATGGGGACAACTACTTGAGATAGACCCTCAAGCTATATATATATATATTCTGACGAATAGTTCTCAAGATTCTCTCATCTTTCTCGGATATTTAGATGGAGGATGGTGATGATCATCGACTGTGAGAGTGACTAATAACCTAGAGGGACTCGACCAAATTTGAACCAATGAACTATGGCTTCCTCATTAGTAAGGTTTTCACAATGGTTCAAGCAATTGACATAATCCTTGGGATTCACCATATATATTTCTTTTCATTCCAAGGAAAACCTCGTGGGATTCCCCCCTTTTCCCCAAAATATTTAGATGAAGGGTGCCTCAACCGCCAACCACAATAGCAACAAGTAACCTCAAGGGACTCAACTAAATTTGGACTTGTGAATTATGTCCTCCATATTGGAAACATTCTTTAAATGAATGGTTCAATCAATTGAGCTAACCCTTGTGCTTGGGGCTCAACACACACACATTCCCAAGAAAAACGTCATGTAATCCTCCTCCTCCCTTCTCCAAAATATATAAGGAAATAGAAGAAAATGACAACACTCAAGAAATATATTCCATCACGTATCCCATGTAATAAACAAAATAAAAATAAAAGAACTAGCATCTAATATCTGAAACATAAGATACCATACACAATAATAATTCTTGATTATGCTAATGGAAATGGGACTTATAATCAAAACCTTAATGATGACTTGCAGTAGCAAAATGGGATCCAAAGATGCCTTGAGGGAAGGAGTCATTTTCCTTCTTGTGTACTCAACTCCAAGCTTGGTGATAGAAGTGAAATCCCAAATGGTAAATAAATGATGGCTAGAGTGCAAGACCTCTCTAATAATAAATGATGGTAAATAAATTATTGATAAGTTAGATTTTGATCTAAGAACAATTGCCTTCTATTATTAAAACAATTACCATTTATTAAAAAAAGTACATGACCATTTCCTTGATTGATAAATGGATCCAATGTTGCAGAAATCATTGTAGGGACCTCAAACATCTCCCACAACCCAAGGATTCAATGCTCATCGATGAGCACTGGGAATGAACATATTTTTGTTGGTTCGTAGATCGGGAAATGGACTTGTGCTAATATAACATTGAGTATAATTCTTACTTTCATAATTATGTAATATATGATGATTTTTGAAGCATATATTATGCTAAACGTGACTCCTATTATGTAATTGCACCAAGTGAAGTGATCTACAACTTGAGTAAGGAGAATTTTTCAAGCATATCTATTATTAAATTAACACATTCTTTTTTGGAGATTGATCTCAAATTTGTCCATATGGCATATTGATATTGAGAATCAACTTTATGTTTAATTTTTTTGGAATCATCTTAATGATGGGAGTTTAGTGTTGTTGTTTTGGAAAGTCACTCAAGAGGGTTTGTTATAGGTTGAAGTTATTCCTTTATTCAGAAAAATAAAATAAAAAAGACGTAATCACAATTCTTCAATTGTGAATACTTTTTTGTTTTCCTAGGATCAGAACAAACCTATTGACATAATCAATATGTATGGACCATTTTTGAGAAAAAGAGTTATGGGCGTCTCGAGAATGTATATTTGATTCTACTCATGCCATTGCTCAATGGTCTATAAATTATAGAATTTCACCTTTTCAAGTTTGGGATCCCTCTTCTAGAATAGATAACTAGTCGAACATTTCATATTTTTCAATGAGCACAACAATCCTTTTGATATTATGTCATTGGTTCTATAGCCTATTTGGCCTACTCACAAGAAAGGATCATATATTGATATTATGTCATTGGTTCTATAGCCTATTTGGTCTACTCACAAGAAATATCATATGTGGTAAGTTGGACAAATGGATTTAAGGATCCATTACTAATACATCATTAGATAAATGTCACTCCTTTGTCGGCGATTCAATTCACATACCATTGGAATTCAATGATTGTGAAAAAAACCACCTGATTCTTTTAAGTATAATTCTTAATGGATTACTGATGAATTTTAGACCCTTGTTGGGGTAGATACTCCCAAATGACACCAAAATAATGTCCTTCTAAACAAATCAAGCACAAGAATGGACTTGCTTGGTTATCAGGTGGACCAACCAAGCAAATAGAAATTATATATATTAGATGTAGAAGAGTATATGAAGAGAGAGATGTTATGTTGTAATCAAGTAGTAAGATAATCATATATGCTCTAAGACTACCAGAAGAGTTCACCATTGTAGAAGTTAATGGTTTTGATTGGAAAATCTCATATTGGTTGAGATACATTTTATTATTAATAATAATGGGTTTTTTTCCCTCATCTCGAGGTTTTTCCACTATAAATTATGTTTTTATTAATTGGATTTTTTTTTCATTTCTATTGATTATAATGTAGTGGAATGCATGATGTTATATGATTGAATCAATGATTTTTGCATTTCCTATGCTCATTTTATGGTAAATTAGGACTATGACTATACAAGTAGTGAACATTTCGAGGGCATTCTAAATCATGACTCTACACCAAAGTCAAAGCAATAATACCACTAAACATATCAATATAAATAGTCTTGATGAGTGAATGATGATAACACTTCTAGAGGGAAATCCCAAATAAGAGAAATAAGAATAGGATTCTCACTAGAAAAAAAACCGAGTGTAGCAAAAGTGTCACCAAGGGGAATCCCAACCCATAATCAAACCCATAGAACACTAGAACAAGATAAGGAATAAATATGATCAAAAGAAACAATAGGTATAGAAAATCAACATAGGGACATAAGTAAGTGAAAAAAGAAATATCATTAAAGGAGTTATCAAAACCCTCACATCAAAGAATCAGGGAGCTAAATAGATTTGAAAGACCCAATAACAAAACCTTTGATGAGCTAGTATGAACAAAACCAAAACACAAACTAATATGTCACATGTACCATTATTTGATGAATCCATTGACGAAGAGGATCACATATTCCTTCTTGAATCACTCTATAAAGTAGCCAACAAATTTAATCCAACAAAGAAATGGGCCATGTTCAAAGGATCATTAAAGGGACTAGTATTGACATGGTATTGGAGGTGTGAAAAGTAGAAACTTTTCAATACATGGTTAGAAATATAAAAAAAATTGTGGATGCATATGCATACTATAAATGTGTTGAACCTGCATAGAAAAGATCTAGCTAGCAAATGACATACACAGTTTGCAGAGAAAATATGAGAAAAGAGAAGAAAGATAGAAAGAACGGAAGAATTCTCATTAACCAAATGAATGAATGATAATTTACACATGATATACTATGTATAACTCAACTAATGTGCACTGGAGGAGAATCCAGTGCACCATAGTGGTGGTCTATAGTGATTTGGACACACACCAACAGTTACGGGAGTAAACTGCCACCTAGTCTAGTCTCTCAGGCAGTTACGGGAGTGAACTGCCACCTAGTCTGAGTTAACTAGTCTCTCAGTCTTCAGTTAATTGACTGAAACAGAGAGAAGTGAGGAGGAGATCATGGAATCATGAGTAATGTGCTAGTCTGGTGATGATCCAGAGGACAATACACATTAGTTGGTTATGATCCCAATGTTGCATGGTGATAATCCCAATGTGGCATCTAGACTCCACTCAACTGATCAAACTAAAGTGTGAACCGAAGAGAATATTCTCCCTAAAATATAGGAGACTGAATGATGACTAATAAGCATAAGGAAAACCTTAGGAAAATAAATCCTAGGTGTGTGTGAAGTATCTCCAACACCCCCCTGAACATCACTATGGTGAAAATAAAGAATGGGTCCCGACAATGAGGCCATGTTAGGTACCCAAATGCAAAATATACACTGAAATAAATGAGGAAAGAGGGAAAACCTCATGGGAACCCCCCCCCCCTCAAAGTACAATGTATGTAAAAAGAAGAAATTCCAATTGCTAGGCAACTATGTCCTTCACTCCAAGATGACTGCACAGAGAATGGAACTTCTGCTCAGTGAAGGTCTTGGTGAAGATGTCTACAGTTTTTTCTACTGAAGGAAAAAACTACAGGTCGATGATCCCCTCGTGCACTAAGTCCCATATGTAGTGCATGTGGATCTTGATGTTCTTCGTCCACTGCCTCTAAATTGGATCTCTGCAGAACTTTAAAGTGCTTTGGTTGTCACACTAGATGACGATCGACCAATGAAATTGAATTCCCAACTTAGTGAGAAAATGTTGTAGCCACATAGCCTAAATGATTATGTTAGCTACCCCTATGTACTCTGCCTCGGCTAAAGATAGAGAAATAAGAACCTTCTTCTTGCTCGACCAACAGATAGGCCCGAAACCAAGACTTATTGAGTAACCATATGTAGACTTGCGATCAATGCTATCGCCAACCCAATTAGAATCAGTGAGCCCATTGAGGTCAAATGTAGAGTCTGCTGCATATTGAATCCCTAAGGTGATGGTGCCCTGTACATATAGAAGGATACACTTTGCAACCTTCCAATGTAGCTCATGCAACTCCTGCATGAACCTGGAGACTGCTCCAACTGCATAGAAGAGGTCTGGTCTGGAGTGTGTGAGATACAACAAGTTCCCCACTAGATGTTTGTATAGTGTGTTGTCAACTAGTGGAGTGTCCTCTCCATCCTCAAGTATGACTCTTGATAGGAAAGGAGTTGGGGCAGACTTGCAGTCTATCATGTGAAATATCTCAAGGAGATCTCGTGCATACTTGGCTTGAGATAGTTTGATGCCTGATGCATCTTGACTAATCTCGAGTCTAAAGAAGAAATGTAGTGGAACCATGTCCATCATCAAGAACCTGTCATGCATAATCCTCTTGAATGCAACAATTGCTGAAGTTGAGCAACCGATGATCAAAAAATGATTAACATACAGAACTAGGAGTAGAAGTGAATCAGTCATCCTGAGCATGCAACCATTCGGGTCTGAATTACAACGTACAAGGTTTTGTGAAAATGGGTAGGAGTCCATCTTAGCATACCACTCCCTCAAATCCTTCTTGAGGCCATAAAGAGACTTCTTTAGTCTACAGACCATAGATGAATCCTGCATAAATCCTTGGGGATGATCCATATAGATCTCCTCAGAGAGATCGCTGGGAAGAAATGCATTTTGCACATCCATCTGATGGAGTTCCCATCCCTTGGATGTCGCAATGGAAAGTGCCAAATGCATGGAATCCATCTTCGCTATTGGAGTGAAGGAATCATCGTAGTTAATACCATGCACTTGTTGAAAGCCTTTGGAAACTAGCCTAGCTTTGTATCTACTAAATTATCCATCCGTTGCGCTCTTGGTCCTGTACACCCATCTGCACCTGACAAGTTTCCTTCTTGAAGGAAGGGGAACCAGATCCCAAGTCTGGTTCTTGAGGAGGGATTTTCACTCCTCCTGTATGGAATATTCCCAAAAGGGATTTCCAACAACCTCACCATATGACTATGAATATGAATACTGAACCAAGAAAATATGCCTGGGTGGAAATGGTTCAGTGGAAGTGAGTGCAAAAGGAGGATCCTCGAAATCAGATCGAGTCCTCCTAGTATTAACTGGACCCCCAACAAGATCCCTTGCATCTTGAAGAGTAGTCTTGGCCCACTTGGGCCTCGACTCTGGCTCTGCATCTGCATCTGCATGCATTGAATTTGCATTTGACTGTACTAAATATATATCTAGATAATCTGAATCCTTTGAATCACAACTCTCATTTGAAGAAGATTCGACATGTGCATGCTCATCATCTATGATAGGTGGAAGAAAAAAAGTGTCTACATACGGCTGTTGTGGTACATGCGAGACACTTTCCTCGAATTGGACACTTTTCTCAATGATGAGCTAGTCCGATGAAATATCAATGAGTCTGTATCCATTCACATTGTCAGGGTATCCAACAAAGATACACTATGTGCTATATGGATCAAGTGCTTTCCTCTTCTCATAGGGAATCCTAGCCCATGCATGTGAACGAAAAATATGGAAGCGGGTCACTTCCGGTTTGAGGCCGCTCCAAGCCTCGTAGGGAGTCTTATCCTTGACAGATCTATGGGGATATTTGTTTTGGATGTAGGTTTTGTTGTTCCTGAGTTTATACTTTAAGGTTGTAAAGTATACCGTCAAGGCATCCATAAAGGTAAAGGTAATTAAAGGATAAGAATCAAAAAGAAGGGTAAAGAAGAATCAGTTTCTTAACTGTCTCTGTCTAGCTTCCCGTTGTTCTTGGATGCTGATATCTCTCTCAATAGCAGCCCATGAACATTCTAATTCAGCCCGGTTAGTTGTTATTTGCAGAATAGTATTAAATAGGTTTAAAGCAATACTGGTTTGATCTTGGAGACCATGTTCTATGTTGGGTTGTCTGTTATTTGGGACAGTCATGGGGAGTAAAATTTTATTTAGTTGTGAAAGAATTCGATAAATTGTTACTTCGATTTTTTAAGAGATGAGAATAGGAAAAATAGTTTTGAAATTCAAAATAATAACATAAATACAGTTGAGGTCGTTTCCTGGACTTGAAACAATTTGAGAATCATAAAATAATAAATAAATACTACTGAAAAATATGAGGCTTTAATCAAGGAAGAATCTCATATTGTAACAGGAAATAAAGAAGAAAATGAGATTTCTAATGAAGTGTTAAATATCATGGTTCAAATGATCCACAGGTCTTAAAATTACTGATAGCAATTTCAGAGGAAAAGTTGTAAATAATTTGATAACAAAATCAATCTAAACTATAAAAGATGTATAAAATAAACTTCAAATTGATCATTCATTAGAAAGACATTGAAAGGGAAACATAGAAAAATATGGTAAACAAGGTTAAAGAACACATAGCTACAAGTTGGCAGGATTCAAAATCTCATTTGTATCGTATATCATAGTGGATTGGAAAACTTTTAATACAATCAGCTCTCTCAAAAAACCAAAAAAAAACTTTTCTCAGTCTTCTAAAAATATATTTATACATGATCATCAAATATTTCCCCATTGGTGATTAACCAACTTCCTAAGACTATGGTTACATGGATGAATAATGTCAAACCGTTTACATTTCTTTTCTAACTGCTTTATTATTCTAATGATGAAAATATTCAAAAGAGTATTTTTATGTTTGTGTTGATGAACTTCCTTCTTCTGCCTCAAGACAGTGAATACATTTTCCCAAAAACTTCACCAAAACTATGGGAACGTCTGGTATCTCTTTTGCCTCAAATATGAAGAATCTTTTCTGTAATTTAGGAAAACGATGTTCTATTATCTTCCTTGTGAACTTAATAGTTTGCAACTTTAAGTTTGGTATCACTATCCATTTGTCGATTTCGGTGATATTGATTACCTTAATTTTTGGGATCTCTACCTTCATTTCCTCCAAATCTTCCTTGAACCTTAACTGGCGCTTGACAATGTTAATCTCTCCTAATAACCCAGGACAATCATTTTTTTCCAATATTCAATGAAGTTTTTTCTAAGAGATCAAAAATTCCTTGACAATCATCATTGACATCTCTGCTTATTCTTTTATTTTCGGCCAGGTCTGCTTCCCACACTTTGAGTATTACATCTCCTTTAACTTGTTCTGAAATGGATAGTTTCTTAATCTTTCTAACCTCTTCCTTTGTTGAAAGGGCTACTGCTTTTTGGAAATTCATTCTGGCCACTTTCACTTCTCTTTCTTTCTGGAGAACATTCTCCAAAGATTTATTTATTTCCTGAAAGTAATTCTAGACAACTTCCAGATTTAAAAACACTTTCTGTTGTTCTTCTACTATCTTCAAATGTATTCCCAATACCTGAGCCTGGAAAATTTCAAGCTCTACCACTTGATTTAAAATAGTGCTAATCTTGTCTCGTAATTGTTTATTTGCTTCTTCTTGCTTTAGGACCTGTGCCTGAGTGACCTGTATTATCTGATTTGCTTCCTCTAAGCTTGTTTTCATTTTCTAAATCTCTTGAATATCTTTTAATCTAGCTTGTTCTAGACCCTTTTTTATTCCCCAACTAATATTTCTTTTGGTTTCTTTTAATTTACCCTGTAGCTGAGCTATCGTTTGGTATTTTTGTTCCAACATAGTTGTCAAACTGCCCACAGAATATAAATTTTCCGACGCTAAAGCTCCCATTGTGCCTGCTATCTCTGTAGCAAATTTTCCATATTTAAGTTTCTTTCCATCTATAATGACCCCATGCTTTTTAACCATCCCATCTCCTCTTTGATGGATTTCCTGTTTCAATATTTCCCTTCTCTTTTTACTGAAAAAATAATCTGATGAAGGAATCTCATCCCTAGAAATTGGCTCCAGATCACTGACATACAGAGCTCCCTCGTGGGGGTTTCCATAAGTGGAATGCAATGGAGTCAAGGAAGTAATGGGACTTCCAAGTTCTGTTGATGTTGTTCCTCGTGTCTTTTCTGGAACATCCTTAGGGATTTATGGGGATGTTTCTAGCTCCTTTCCCTTCCCTGCCTCTGATTCTTTTGTTTGGGAAATTTCTGTGTCTTGTGAAGGTATTCCGATATCCTTCATCTTGCCTTTAGTATTTTCTTTGTCTTGTATATTTGTTTCAAAGCCTGGGGGAGGCCCTTCCTGCTCTAGAGGTGGGGTCGTAGCTTCGTCCTGCAAACTTTTGGGTAAACAACTTCACCTATGGCTCTGGAATAATACGAAACCAATCTGTGAGTCAGGTGGCAGGGCCTGTACTCTATTCAATACCTCTTCATAGGATTTAACCTCCTTGAATACGTCATCATAAACAGATGTTTCATGCTCATAGGCTTTTAAATTACAATGCATCAAATGTTTTCTTACTAATTGATAGGGGTCATGCTTTCTGTGTTCAATATCTACCAATTTTACTTCTTCTAGTGATTCAACCTCTACTTTAGAATGGCCTAGATTCAGTAATGAAAATTTCCCGATATGTACAGGGAAAGTTGGCCATGACTTCTTTTGAGCTGCCTTTAGCTCTAATCCAATGTCGCCTTTTACTATCTGGTGGGCTACCTCTCTACACACCAATCTGTCTGGTAGGAATTTAGGGAGTGCATGAGGGGGAATAGAACAACCATAAACCCTAATATAGGAATAAATCTTGTCAATAAACCAGTCGGCTATTGCTTTAAGATTTTCTGTGACTGTATCAGAAATGCGAGGGGGTTCGCATCCAAAAAATATTTTATGCATCAGAATTATAACAAAATGACAAATTTCACAAAATGCGTCCTTAGCATTTTCTTCCCAAAGGGCAGAATGATATTCATGAATGGGTTCTGGATAGGTTATGTTCCAACTCCAATTCATTAAGGTAAAATGAGTCACATAGCAGATTGCATCCATAATGTATGTTGACATGTAAAAGGCCACTGGTTGTCCCTTAGATTTTGCAACTTTGTAGTTTGAGATTTCTTGTGTTAGGTTATCCGACAAAATCTTACTCCAGTTAAAAGCATATCCTTCTGAAGCTTCTTCTAAAAAGGGTACCCAATCTGCATGAAAATGGTAGGGATCTTTTCTCCCGAAAAGTCTACACAACATAATGGCTACGTAGACCATGTATTCATTCAAGGATGTTGTAGCATAAACCCCATGGGTATCGGCCCTAAATTTTGATTGACATCTCCACTAGTCTCTAATTATATCAGGATAAGTCCGGTCTACCTCGGTGCATTCTTTCCTCTGAAATTCTGCTAAAAACTCGGCATTAAAAGTATGTTTAGGATTTGGTGAGAGTTTATACATTACTTGTATATGTTCTTTCCCGAATGAGCCGACGATGACTCCTTGATCGTTTAAGATGCTCCTCGTCGGGATATCGACCTTTTCCAGGGCCCAACTGATCATATAATTGTATGCCACGAGTCGAGGGCGCGCGACGATCTTATGAAGCTCTGATTCTACTATGTCCCGATAGTGATTCTCAGAATCAGTATGAGCATTCTTGAATTCACATTCTAGAAATTTAGAGATTTGAGTCCAAGATTTAATGGAGTCTATAGCGTGTGGCGTGGTGTCGAAGATGATATCTCCTTCCTGTGTATCTTCACTATTCTTCGGTGCCTTTTTCGGTGCCATGAATTTACATTAAATGGAAAACCTGTCACATAAAAGGAATGAATGAGCTCAACTGAGTGCTTCTTGTGCTTGATAAAATGAAAACATAGACATTCAAATGCTCTTTTAATTCATTTAACAATGATGGGATTGACGCAGATGACAATAATTCAAGACATTTAATGCGGTAGATATTTTACTGAGATACGCATTAGTACCACATATCACCAGCTATTCTTTATTTAAAATGGCCGCATTTTGGCGCCTTTGAATTTTAAAGAAAACTCGGAACATTTTACTCAATCGGAAACCGAAACATGAATGAAACCCTAAAAAAAAATGATTATCATTAATCATGCTTTGGAAAAAGGTTAATTTGTGCTAATCACAGATTAAGAGTCAAGATTTTGTTTTTCGGGATTTTGGGGATCGTGTTGTCGAAAGGTATCTTATCTCGAAATCTAATCTCTGAAATCGCGAAATCGCGACAAGGTTAATTAAGACTTAAATGTTTTAGCAAAGTAATTGATTGATATTAAGCGTTTCGAGATTTCAGGGATCATTTTGACAAGAAGTATGTCATTGATGAATCCTGATTTCCGAAGTTGTGAAAGCGCGACGTGTTTAAAAATAGGACTTAAATTCATCTTAATTAACTAACTAATCAGGGTTAAGGAAAAAACAAAGTTAGTTCGGTTTAACACAAATTATGGGTCAGGATTTCACGATTCGGGATTTCAGGGATCATTTTGACAAGAGATGTGTTATCACTGAACCTCGAATCCTGAAATCGCGAAGTGATTAACTTAAGCCTTAACTTTTTGCGTTAGAGAATTAATTAATTAGCATTTTAACTAACTCTTTATTTCGGGAAATTGGGGATCGGGATTTCGCGATTCAATTTGTATTGAAAAATATGTTTTCAACAAACCCCGAATCCCGAAAACTCTTTAAAGTTAATCTTAAATCCATTAGGTTTAAAGCTTATCATGATTAAAATAATTTTATAGAAAATGCGTTTGGATTCTTATAATACTTTTAGGTTTTTGCCTTTTATTATTTAAATAATTGAGTTCTTCGGGAAATCGGTATTGTGCGTTTGGGAATGATAACGAAACTTGTGTTTTATGAAAAGCCGAAACCTGAAAAAGGAAAGTTTAGGTCTTAGGGATAAAAAATTTAAGAATTGTTTCAACAGGTTTCACAATTAAGTGCTTCATCCCATAATATATGTGGAAGTGACTTTTCATGTAGCATGCAAGATGCCATCTCTTTTAGAGATCTATTTTTCTGCTCAACAACTATGTTTTGCTGTAGAGTATAAGGAACCATGTGTTGCAACTGAATCCTAGCCTCATGACAAGATTTTGTATCTCATGGTTGACATACTCTACCCCATTATCTGTTCGGAGGACTTTTATTTTCTTTCCTGACTCTATCTCAACAAGGGCTTTGAAATCTTTGAGGTGTTGAAAGACCTCTGATTTTTGTCTGAGAAAGAAAATCCACGTGAAGTGTGAGAAATCATCAACAAAAATGAGCACGCACCTTTCTTTACTGATTGATGGATGCCTAAAAGTTCCCATTAGATCACTATGGATCATATCTAAAGGAAAGGAATCCTTTTGAGTCTTTCCTTCATCAAATTTCTCTTGAGGGTGTTTTTCAAGAACACATCCCTCACTAATTATTTTGGAGAACTGGATGTCAGGTAGACCATCAACCAATCCTTGCTTGCTAAGATGTTGTATATATCTGAAATGTAAATGTCCGAACTTTTCGTTCCATATCCTACTGCTTTCATCAGCATGGGTAAGCAGTAATGCATAATCTGGTTCAATAAATTCCGAAAATGTGTAGAGTCTAGATTGATGATTTACCTCATGGGTAGAAACCCTGGAATTGGTTTGCATGCCATAGATATCCACTGCATCAGGTGTGAATATGAATCTCTTTTCAATGTCATATTTTTTCATCTGATACACAAAGAGAATATTGACAGAAGTTTGGGAACATGTAGCACATTCTCGAAGCTTCCTTTTGTGAGTTCAATTCTTCCTTTGTCGGTGACCTCGACTGGAGAGTTGTCCCCCATCAGAATATAAGGACCTTTTCATGCATCCAATGAATAATATACTTCTTTTGTGGTTTCCATGTGGTGTGATTCACCTGAATCTACAATCCAAGCATCGAGAGAGGAGTTGATGGAAATCAAAGCGTGGCTAGAATTTCCTTTCTTGGGATTATGATATTCTAGCTTCTTCTTATTGGCACCCTCGGGGATGGGATCTCCAAGGTTTTTTTTCTAAAGTATTTGGGTCATTTGATCTATCTGTTTCTACATACATGCATATTTTGGATGGAATCCTTTATAATAGTAAGTGCATTTCTCCCATTTTCTTCCCTTTCCACCTTTGGATCCGTAGACATCGTTGAAGGGTTTTGAGTACCCTTCCTTCTTTGGATTTGCATGTGCTTTCCTTTTGTCTTTGTCTTTAGATTTATGATATGATGACCACTACCATCTTTCATAGTAAGTCCATGCGCCTTTGGGCCTTTGATTTTTCCCATATTGATGAGCTTGTTATGCTCTTGTATCAAAGACTCGATAAAGGCCTCAAGAGAGGGCATTGTCTAGGTGGCTCCAGAGGCAAGCCTAATTGAATGACATGTAGATGCAAACACTGATTATTCTGTACCAAGTTTGGAGAGAATGGGAAGAACCATTTGTTTCTCCTCATATTTATCAACCCCACAAGCCTTGAGTTGCAACAACAAATCCTTATATTTGGTAAAGAAATCTTGAATATTGTCGAAGGTTTTTGGATCCAAAGTGAGCAATTCCACCTCCAGTATGTGTCCCCTCATCTTGTCCTATTTGAAAAAAATACCTTCCATGGTGGTCCATGATTCATTGGGGGTTTTACAAGAGGATATGTGAAAGAAGAGTTCAGGAGAAATGAGACTGCAAATAGTTCCAAACGCTTCATCCATTCGATTCAGATACTTGGATTTTTCTATGGCTGATGTTGATTCAATTTCTGTGTTCATGGTTAACCTGTATAATCCTCTTCCTCAAATATGAATTATCATATTCTCCTTCCATGCAAATAAATTGTACGGTGCAAGAATGAATTCTTTTGGAAATTCCATTTTTCCGTTGTCTTCAATCTTCGGTACCTGCAAACATAATTTGGTGTGTCTTTTCCCTAGCGGTCTGTTGGCTCTGATACCATGTGAATGTGTTGAAATTGAACATAAAATATATAGCTAGCAAATGACAAACATAGTTTGCAGAGAAAATATGAGAAAAGAGAAGGAAGATAGAAAGAATGGAAGAAATAACTAATTTATATTTTTGAAGCCATCTTTCCTACATATTTTAACATGGCTAATCCAAGTGATTTTTTCCTTACCAGTTCAAACTACTTCTCATGAAAAAACCATATGGAGGATGTACTACAAAGTAAAGGACCTTATCGAATTACCTTGGGAAAGGAAATTATCCCCATTGATGAATCAAAGAAAGCCAAACGAAAAAAAAAAAATGACAAATCACATGGATCAATCAGAATGTCCATCTCTAGTGATTTACGGTTTCACCTTCAAAGCGTTGACAAACCAAATGATGCTTAGAAAAACTTAGTTGGAAACTATATTTTTTAAACACAATGATATTCTAGTCCACTAGCTTGAAAACCAATTGATTTATTTAAATCTTGGTGATTTCTCTTGCAATTAATATTATCTATCTAAGTTCAAAACACTTAGAATTTTACTTGAAGACTAAAAAATATCAAAGAAGTATGACCGATTGGTATATTTTCTTCTTGATAAGATTGGTAGTGCATGGGAACTCGCATGAAGTTCATGCACAAAAAAGTTGCAATGGGGTGTGAAGGAGCATGAGCACATAGGAATGCATGTGTGTTCATAGAAACGTGCACATTTTCTTAATCCTACAACCTCAATTCTCATAGAACTACCACACACACTTGCCAACTCGTTTTTTTTAGGAATGTATATATTTTCTTGAGAAAGAGCGCATACATGCTCAGGAATGCACACATGTTCCTGAGAAACACATGTTTAGGAATGTGCATGTTTTCCTAGGAAATGCACATGTTTGGAAATGCACATGAATTCCTGAGTAGAAGTGCACATGCGCTTTAGAATGTGTGTGCATTCCTCAGGAGGAGCACGTGCACATTATTATGCCTAGATCCTTCAATCCTTCCTCTTTCTTTAGGTCAAAGGTAATGTCCAGGTTCATTCATACACATCTACTCTAAATAATTGACTCTGTAAGAGACCTTGGAGTTAAGGTAAGCACCACCGAGGGTAGAATTCTAGAGGGTAGGTATTGGTCTTAAGAAAGAGAGGGGGAGAGAGGGAGGGAGGGAGAGAGGGGTAGATTTAGAGAGAGAGAGAGAGAGAGAG
>JZKD02S2040023.1:827578-845047 GCA_000966675.3 Picea glauca | reverse complement strand
GGACAAAAAGATATGGGTCAGTTAACTGAAACTCTCGGCCATGCATGGCCGAGAGTTCGTCCAAAACCCTAGCTCCTTCTAGCCTATAAAAGAAGGGGTAGGGGTACTATTTGGAAAAAAAAAGGAAAAAAAAATAGCGAAGAAACTCTGCCCATTTGCCAAATCCATTTGTCCCAACCCTTTAGCCTTTCCTCAAGCCTAAGGAGAATTAACGCAAAGCAGTTGGAGGACAAAAGAAGAGGAAGAGCCCAGGATCAGGATCAAGGAGCGGTGACAGGTCTTGACTTTGATTGTAAGTTGATTCATTTTGAAAATAATAAAAGAATATTTTTCCCGTCCCAATGCATGAGTTATCTATGATTTGTGTAATTTATGCTTAATTTCTAACCCTCAAGTAGAAAAGTAGCATGCATGCATAGTGTTTTGTCTTGATTGCAGGTTAACTTCGGAAGGAGCAGCGCAAGTAAGCAGGCAAAGCGCAACGAAGGATCTACACCAAACATCAGTAAAAAGGTTAGTAGTTCCTTTCCATGTATGTATCGTGAAAGAGGGGTTTAAGTTTTGGGTGGTAGGTTAAAAAGTCATTTCTTTACGGTCAAAATCTGCATGCAAGTCTGACCCTAGTTTGCTAGTCCGTAGGGTATTTTTCCCAACAACATGCGGGGACGCAACATGATCAGGCGATATTTTTCTTGAGCGGCCCTGCAATGGAAACCATGGTATGGCGAAAATACTACGTGGAGAAATGTGATGGAATGTGAGCCCAAAAGCAGTCTGAACCCAAACCACCTTTGAGTGGCCCCACAATTACATGTTTATATGGCATCCTATCCAAGAACAACAAGTGGTTGCGCCCTTGAGCATTTAGTCTCGTTCAATATCCAAGGAAAAGCAGTTAATGGAAGGTAGTTTTGGTGGTTGAAACCTCGGCTCACCCCATAAATGGAAGGCATGGAAGGCCTGACCGTTGGGATTGAACCATCAGCCCGTGGTACCCCTGCGAGCAGATTTCCCTATAGATCCATGTTGATCTGAGATCGCATCTGATAGAGGAATGCACATTCAGTATGATAGAAGAATTCGTCGACGCAAATCTTTGATTGTAGTGATCATATCACACTCCTGATAATTGGGGACTGTTCTAAGTATAAATAGATAGTTTTTATATTTTATTAAGGTCGTCAACGGGTTGAGAAGAGATCCTTGTTTTGTAATGTTTTGATGCTAGGATTGTTCTCTGGTTATGTATCGGATTTAAGACTTTCAGATTAATAGAAGTCAACCTATTTTCATCTCTTTGTAAAAACTGTGCTAAAACACTCGGGCATGGAGGATCCAGTTGAGGGTTGTTATGTTGTTGTAATGTAGGTTTGATTGCAGCAGTATCGTGACCGGTTTTAGTCAGCTTCCTTGTGATCTTTTCCCCTCTTACATTGAATGGCTAAGGCATGGAGGATCCAGTCGAGTTGTTGTATTTACATGGTGATGTAGGTTTGATCATTGTGTTGTTGTGACTGTGTTGTTTGGACATATTTCAGTGTCTGAAGCTTGAGCTTAAGAGTGATATTGAATCTTATTTTTTCTTCTCCAAGCTGCTTGAAGGCCTGATGTCCATAGAAGTCTTGTCCACCTTTCTTATGAAGTATTTCCTCTGCTCACACTTAAACTCAATTCACTGACTGAAGTTAGTTGTGGCCCTCACTTCCTTATGCATTTCTTGTCCAGTTCTGTGTTGAACATCATTCATATATTGAGTTTTGTCCATTGAACTCCACTCATATAAAACCAACATCCACCAAAAACTCTGATGGGTACTGAGCTTATCCTCCCGCAATATGAGGGTGACTTTCAGTGCTAACATTCATGGTGTCGTTGTCGGGGAACGAATAGAAGACTTTTCCCTAGGTAGAACGACAACGAGCTTCTAATTATGAAAGTGCATCAGATATCATAACCATTGAAGATTGCATTTTCACTTGGTGACTCCATTGTTTCAGTGTGACTGCCTCTGGCTACACCTGGAGCCCCCTAGGACACAACGATCAGATATGGTCCTTGATGGTGAACAAAGACCAGACACACTCATTCTGCATATCATTCACCTGGTGACTCCATGATTAAAGGATCAATTTGCGACTCCATTGGTTCGAAATGGAAAGAATCTTGGATCGAAGGTTTGCTCCTTTTAATTTTTCTGTTGTTCCCAGTTTTCCTAATGTTGTCCCTACTCCAAATGAATGGGGTGATTATTTACCCATATTTAGAGAGCGTAAAGAGGACAAAATTTCTCAACATATCCATGAGTTTCATGAACTCATGCATCAGTGGCAGATACATCATGAATATGTATTAATGAATATGTTCATGTTCTCATTAGCAGGAGATGCTTGTCAGTGGTATCACTCCTTACCCCCTGCCAGCATCTCCTCCCTAGGAGAATTTCATGCAGCTTTCAATAGACATTGTGAAAAGTTTTATTCTTCTGAGTTAATTCATCACAGTTGTTGTGAGGAATATAGAGATGGTATTCGATACATAGTTCATTCTTGTGAAAGATGTGAGAATGAGGAATATACCTTGGAGGAGTTGATGGAGCTTGTAAAAAACAATTCCGCAAGAATAGAGGATTTGGAGGCAGATTTTGCTTGTTGCTCTTATGAAGAAAATGCAGAGGATATTCTGGTACTTGAAACAGATGTTCTTGGAAGCCCTGCTTATGATGAAGAAGTGATGTCGAATACTGACCAATAACAAACAACTTTTGATGAATATCCCAAAAAAGACGATGAAGAGCAAATTTTTTCCATGGTTCATGTTTATAGTGATTATGAAACTAATCCTGGGGAGAGCCATGAAGGAGACGAGGAGGAGCCACATCTCTAGGTTATCTTGGTTCAGAGTTTTTCCCCTTTCAATTTCTCATCTATATCTGGTTATCCACATCTAGTGCCAGATAGAAATGAATGGGACGATTATCTTCCAAGATTCATAGGAAGCGAGCATGACGATCCTGGTAAGCACTTATTCAATTTTCAGATGTATGCTTGAGCATGAATTTGTTCACGAGGATGTCTTGATCAAGATGTTTAAATTTTCTTTGGATGGAGATGCTTGTGAATGGTTTAAATCTCTCCCTTCTGCTAGTATCCATTCATTGAAGAATTTTCATGATGCTTTCAATGCATATTACGAGAAGAGTTGAATGTCTCATCTTATTTTGGGTGACTATTGTAAGAAGTTTGCATTCTACATCCAACAGATGATAGAGTCTTTCTCGTGTGATGAGTTTGGTGAAGATGTGATTAAAAGAGGAAGTAAAGACAAAAGCGAGTATTTTGCAGTTGTGGATGAAAGATTTTCTCTTTCTATTTCCCAAGAAGAAGGCCTTTCGGATATGATTGATGATAGCGATGATGATTGCATAGCCATACATGCATTATATTCTACCCCCGGTACACATGATGTCTCATATTTAAAAGAAGAGATGGTTGTGAAGGAGGATTCTTTTCTTTTCCTTTAAGAGGTTCCCCATGATGTACTTTCACCTGGGATTAAAGAGAAGAATATAGAGGTTTCTCATTTTCCTGTGCAAAATAAAAGAGTTGTGTACTCACCTATCTTTGATGAGTATTCAGATGAAGAAGAGAAGATCCCTACATCACATTTTGTTGACTTGGGAAGCTGCCAACCTATGTATGACACCTATGAACCAGATTCTAATTTGGAAATCAACCATCTTGGGTCTGCAGATGACATTCAACAACATGTTAAAGAGAAGCATCCAGTCACTAATATACATGAAGATATCCCTTGCCCTCATCTAGCATATGTTATTGGAGCGGAAAAATAAAAAGTGGATCAGCAGCCTGCATCAACCTTCCACTCACCTGTGCTTGCCATGGACATTCAGCCAAAGGTGAGCAGCCTTAAGACAAAGCATGTTTTTTGTTACCAACCCAATAGATTTTGTCACCTATATTATGATCTTGTAGGACAGTACATGGAGTGGCATTTTTTCCAGGTATTGAATCCTCCAAACTTTATCTTGCCTTCAGCACTAGAAGGAGGAATGAAAAATGTAATCGATTTGTTGTCACAGTTTCATTATTGTTTATTGATCAGTGATAGAATAAATAAGTTTTCATTTTGGAGGTTACTTAACTGACTTTGATGGTAGTCCACTTTCACCTAACACTTTGTAAAAATCAGTTAGTCTAGGAGTGTACATAAATAAGATCTTTCTGGAGCCCATGTGTTTTTTTTCGTTTTTGGTAGAGTAGTGTACATATCTCCTTGTTTTCTTCAGCGAAAGTTTTGAGCTAGACTCCATAACCCAATAGCTAAGGCACTATAACTACTTGTTCTTAGCAGCTCACAGGGAGCATGCCATCCCCTGTGGAGCCAAATGTTATCACATAAGGTTGTCAAGGGCCATAGGTGTCTGTCGATATACCCAAGTCTATAAAATTTTTCCTTGTCTCTCTCCTTTTTGAATCGACAAGTCTTAAGTATGTCCCCTTTCGGTGTATAAAGTCATCCTCAGTGTGCCCATGTTCATTTGTGCACCCTGGTTTCCCTTAATGTCCTACCTGAAAGGAGTCTCGTCCCTAAGCCCCTCTGTTTTCTCGAAAGGATGAACACTCGTCTCCTTTTTCAGTCACCAGTCTTCCTATTTCCCCATCCCATAGCCAGTCATCTAGATTCTTGATCGTGCAGGACACAACCATGGACACAAAGGGAGACATTCAAACAAGCCCATTTCGGGATTAAAAGAAGTAGGCAATTTTAATCTTTCAGCGGGGGAGATTTCAGGAGCAGTTTGAATCAATGACTCACGGGCATTCGGAAGTTCAAATTCGCATGAAGTATAGTGCCAGAGCAGAAGGTCCAAATATCGGAGGCTCGGAGAAAGCATGAATCGTTGATCTTAAGGGGGACAGGTGGTATCCAATCCAAGTGTTCAGAGAAATGAGCTTTGGAAGTTTCAAAGTGAGAAGTTGGTGTAGACCCCTGAACCCTCGGGTTGAGGTCCATGTAGGATTGCTCTAAATCTTCCCTTGAGTCTAATTGACTCTTCAATTTCCCCTCGAGGAATATCTCATACACTCACGGTGTATCCACAGATCCTTATGAATTGAGCCTACGTGAACAAACACCAGGTGCCAACCCAAATCTCCTTGACCATGATAAAGTCACGCCCTTCACTAATTCAGGACTTCGGGTCTCGTGATTTCGTGAACTCCGTTGTCGAGTTTCTCGGCCCTCTACTACCGAAACCTAAAATGCCAATTTGCTGAAATGTTTGGCCGTGTCCTCCTCCACAGCTGTATCGTGTTTCGCGATTTCAGGAATTCCAGAATAAATACCCCTACCTCTTGTCTTTGAAAATGTCGAAATGTCGAATCCCGACACATTCAGCAAAGACTTTCTCCCCTACGAGACTTTTCTCCGATTCGGAGTTTCGGAATTCGCGTTTTCGCGAAACCTAATGCAAGGCTTCCAACTCTCCAACCTACGAAACCCTGAAACAATTGTCGAAGGTTTTGACCCCGTCTATTGACAAGTACACCACTTGTCCTCTATTTCTGACGTGGATTCTTGCCACCTGTCACTCCAACTTCCCGACTTTCGGGATTTCAACAAACCCTCCTGTCACTATTCCTCTACCCCTTCAAATCTCTGAACTCTGAAATGAGAGTTTACAGGAGATCCGATGTCCCTCGTTGGATTGGATCTAACGACCCTTGTTGATTTCTCGAACCCAAAGGATGAGTTCATCCAATCTTTATCCACCTTCCAGCTTCTCTAGATCCTACGGTCCTTGCAACTTCGCGAGTTCTCCTCGGAGAATTTCGACCGTTCAATTTATTCCCTCAAGGACCTCTAGGAAATGAACTAATGTTCTCTCACTAGGACTTATCCTTCTACAAAGAAACTTCACTTCGCCTCCCTTTGAGTAATTCAAAGGCACTAACCCTCCTATGCTTTCTTTGTAAACTAGAGTCTCCAAAAAGACCCCTGCATGCACTCCTTGCAGAAATCCTTCAATTACTTATAAGTATTTGATTCTTCGACTCTGTGCACCTTCTGCGACAACAGTCCTTTCACCTTCAACCTTAGTCGATAAGTTCTAAGGTATCGACCATCCTGCACACACCTTGTGAACGTTTCACTGCACTCCTTGTAGGAACTTCTCTCACTCAGGAAGAGAAACAATTGAAACTCTCTCTCTCTCTCTCTCTCTCTCTCTCTCTCTCTCAGACTTCAAACATTTAACACGAAATCATAGATACACAACATAGCATCATAACAAATGCATAACAGAGAGAATAAAACAACTATCAGTATACCATTCAGCATGTATACATTGAAAACATCATAACACCATGAATCTGATTCAAAGCTTCATATATTAATTCAAAGCTTCTGTACATGGGTTCTTCTCTACAAATTTCTACTACAACTCTCTCCTTCTCTATGCTAATGATACAATTTATTAATGATACTATGATACAAAGATGAGGGTGTCTATAGTCATTTTCCCTCCTACTTCCTAAAACTGTCTAATCTTCATTCAAATCTACCTACTTTCATTAACTACGCATAAATGCCTCTACCTTCTACAGATGAGAGTGAATCTCTCATGATATGTTTACAATACGCAAGTACACTTTCCTTTAACCATTACATTAATGCTGCAAAAACATTTTAAAAAAACGTGAGTTGGTGGTCTTCCAGTTGTCTTCCGCCTTCACACTCGTTTGGCTGTTGATGATGCTCCTGCATCATACTCTCTTGCTTGAAAATTTTCATGAAATCATGTTCATGAGTTCTTGCACGGTCTGTCCATGCTTCTGAATTTCTTCTTCATCTTCCCAACTGACATATTCAACTGGATGTCCCTTCCATTTGACCAAGTATTCAAAATACTCTTTCCTCCTGGTCTTCCTGCTGACTCTCTTGTCAATTATATTTTCCATCTGTGGCTTTTCAATTACATGCATTTGTTTTGTCCAGTGAACGTCTGTCTGTTTATCCTCTGCTCCTGCTTTGTAAGGGTACAAATCCACAACATTGAATATTGGTGAAATTTTGATCTCATCAGGTAATTCAATCTCATATGTGTTTGTCCCAAATTTCTTCACGACCTTGCATGGTCCAATCTTTTTCATCTTTAGTTTGTTATATGTTCCTCTTGGGAACCTTTCCTTCCTCAGATGTGCAAGTATCGGATCACCAACTTCAAATTGAATTTATCGTCTATGTTGATCTGCTCTGTTCTTATACTCTTGATTTGAATTCTTCAATCGTTCTTTAATTCGGCTATGAAGCTCCTTCATTGCTTCTGCAAAGTCCTCTGCACTAGCACTCATAAATTCATCTTGTTTCGAATCTTTCAATTCAGATACTCCCCTGGGTTGCATCCCATATACTATTTTGAATGGACTCTACCCTGTGCTTCTATTGAACAAGTCATTGTAAGCAAATTCCGCCTGTGGCAGAATGTGATCCCACTGACTGTGGTGTTCAGTCACTAGGCTTCTCAGAAAATCTCCCAAGCTCCTGTTCACAACTTTTGTCTGCCCATCCGTCTGAGGATGATAATCTGAGCTAAAAGACAAACTTGTCCCTAGCTTCTTCCATAAAGTCCTCCAAAAATGTCCCATGAGCTTGGTATCCCGATCTGAAACTCTACTCCTTGGCAAGTCGTGAAGTCTGATGAATTCTTTGAAAAACAGGTTTGCAACATGAGTTGCGTCGCTGGTTTTCTGGCATGGTATGAAATGTGTCATCTTTGAAAATATGTCTACCACTACAAAGATTTAATCACATCCTCTTTGTGTCCTTGGAAACCCCAATATAAAATCCATGTTCACTGCATCCCACGACCTCTCTGGTATGGGTAATCGCTGGTATAACCCTGTGTTCTGCCTTTTCCCTTTAGTGTGCTAACAAATTCTTCATCTGTCCACAAATTTCTTAACATTTGTCCTCATTCCTGGCCAAAAATATGAGCCATTCAACTTTGAGAACATTTTTTCATGACCGAAATGTCCGGCCAATCCTCCACTGTTTTTTTCTTTCAGCAGATTCTCCCTCATGGAGCATTTTGGAATACATAACTGATTGCCCCTGAATAATAATCCATCATGGATCATGTATTCGGTCCATTGGCTTCTATCCCTGAGAATTGGATTCTCAGATGCCTCATACACTTCCTTAAAATTTGGATCATCCATGTACATCTCTTTGAGGTTATCAAAACCCAAAGTTTTGACTCTCAATTCCTGCATGGGCAAACATTTCCTGCTCAAAGCATCAACAACTTTGTTAGCAGTTCCATAAATATGTTTAATTACAAAAGTAAAATTCTGCATATATTCAACCCATTTTGCATGCTTTTGGTTCAACTTGTCCTATTGAGTCACGAATTGCAAATCGTGATTATCGTTGTACAAAACAAACTCCTTAGGGACCAAATAATGTCTCCATTTCTTCAATGCTTGTATGACAACATAAAATTCCTTGTCATATGTTGAGTATTTGACTTTCGCTTCATTCAGTTTCTCACTGAAATATGCGACCGGCCTATCATCTTGGCTCAAGACTGCTCCAATTGCAAATCCACTCACGTCACACTTAACCTGGAACGTCTTGCTAAAGTCTGGCAACACCAAAATTGGTTGCTCCGTGATCTTCTTCTTTAGCGGATTGAAACTCTCCTCTGCTTCCTCTGTCCAATGAAAAGATTTATGTCTTTTCTTCACCGTATCCATCATCGGTGTGTTAATTCCACTAAAATTTCGGATGAATTTCCTATAGAAACTAGCTAAACCATGGAAGCTTCGAACTTCAAACACACCTTTCGGTGATGGCCAATTTTTAATCACATTCATTTTATCCGGGTCCATTTTCAACTCATTTGCAGAGATAAAAAAACCCAAATAAATGAGTTTTGTCCTCATAAATGATGATTTCTTCATGTTTATCAACAACTTCTCTTGCTATAATCTCCTCATCACTGTAGCTAAATGCTTCAAGTGTTTTGCTTCTGTCCTGCCGAAAATCAATATATTATCAAGATATACGATAACAAATTTCCCTATGAAATCCTTCAGGACTTCATTCATCAATCTCATGAAAGTATTGGGTGCATTCGTTAAGCCAAATGGCATAACAAGCCATTCATATAGCCCTTCATTCATCTTGAATGTTGTCTTCCATTCATCACCTTCTCTCATATGAATCTGATGATACCCGGATTTCAAATCAGTCTTTGAAAAGAATCTTGCTCCATTCAAGCAATCCATCAAGTCATCCATCCTTGGCAATGGAAATCTGTATCTGATGGTAATATTATTGATTTCTCTTGAGTCTGTACACATCCTCCAGCCTCCATCTTTCTTTGGGTTGAGCATTGTTGGAACAACACATGGACTCAAGCTCTCTCTAACCAATCCTTTGTCCATTAAATCCTGGACCTGTCTCTTGACTTCTTCATTCTCCTATGACGTCAACTTGTACGCGGCTTTATTTGGCAAACTGGCTCCAGGTATAAGATCAATGTGATAATTTATACTTCTGATCGGTGGCAACAAACAAGGTAGTTCGTCCACTACTATATCAACGAACTCTTCCAGCAACTTCTGGATTTCTTCTGGTAAATCATCCACTCTTGTACTGGTTAAAAAAATTCTAGGCTTCCTGACCACAATAAATTGTGTGTCTTCCTTCTTCTTAACCTCCTTAAGAAGTTCCTTCCCACTCATGAGAAGTACAGTGTTTCTCACCTCTGGTTTCACTTCTTTATCCTTAATCGACAACAACATGTGAGTTCTCCCATTCTTCTCCAGGGTGTATGTGTTCTTTCTCCCATCATGAATCACATTCCTGTCATATTGCCATGGTATACCCAACAATAGATGACAAACATCCATGGGAATGACATCACATAATACTTCATCCTTATATCCTCCTATTATAAATTCAACTAAACATTGTTTAGTGGCATTTACCTGATGTCCTTTCTGTAGCCACGAAACTCTATATGGGATTGGATGTACAACAGTCTCCAGCTCTAACTTTTCTACCATCTCTGTAGATACGATATTTTCTGTGCTACCACTGTCCACGATGACTTTGCATACCCTGTCTTTGGTCTTGCAAGCAGTCTGAAACAGCTAGTTTCTTTGGGTTGGGTTCTCTATCTCTTTCTCTGGTGTTAAGAGAACTTTCCCCATCATCAAGGATCTTCTTCCCTCGGCATCTTTTGCCTCAACATTCCGTCTTTGTGCTTCGGCAATGTGAGTTTCACCACCTTCTTTCTTCCTATCTGGACATTCATAGGATTTATGTATGTTTTTCCTACAGACAAAGCATTTCACTTCACCACCTCTGCCTGTTCCTCTTCCTCTGGCTCGAGGAAAAGTATTTCTATCGGCATACTGCCCTTTCGATGAGATTCCCCCTCTCTCAGGTTGAGTTTGAGGTTTCTTCCCTTCTTATTTAGATTTATGAGTTCTGTCTTGGGCAATTTCTTTACCTCTGACCTGACTTCTGCCTCGACCTCTTTGACCTTTCTTTCATCTCAGCTTCTCTTCAGCTTTCAAATCTATTTGATAAGAATCCTCCACGTTTTGAATGATCATCATGCTCATCTCATCCTGAATGTCATATCGCAGACCATTCATGTACCTGGCAACCTTTTCATCATTGCTTTCCCGATGACCTGCTCTGATATTTATCTTGTAGAACTCTTCAGTGTATTCCTTCACTGACATCAGCTTCTGTCTCAAATTTTTCATCCTTCGAAACAGAGTGATTTGATAGTCCTTGGGTATGAATTTGGCTTTCATATTTGCAACCATTCTATCCCAACTCTTGATTTTATGCTTGCCTTTGCAGCGTCTGTCAGCCTGCAGTTCATCCCACCATAATGTTGCATGTCCTTTAAGTCTGGTAACAACATGTTTGACTTTTTTATCTTCCTCGACATCTTCATAGTCAAAATATTTATCCAGAGTTCTAATCTAGTCTAGAATATCTTCAACATCCAGGTTTCCTTCATATACTGTAATGTCCATTTTTGCTCTGGCACCTATCCTTGAAACAACCCTAAATAGGCGTTCATCCACAGCATCTTCGACTGCAACTTCTCCTTTGTGTCCAACTTCATTTCACTTTCAGCCTCTCTAATATCCCCATTGTAGACTGTACACCTCTATGTTGTCTCCATGACATCAAGCCTGGCACGTAGTTCGTGCATTTCTCTTTCCACTTCTAGATCAGGCATTGGCATTGGCCTATCTCTTCTTCTCAACGGCATGGCTGAAAAATGTTCTTCTTTTCTCTGCTACAGAAAGAAAAGAAATTGTTCTGTGCTCTGAAACCACAACTGGTGTGTATCATAGTACTCTTTCTCCTCTTGCTTCCTCTGCCTGCAATATACAAACAGAGTCAATCTTTGATACCACAACTGGTGCAGACCCCCGAACCCTCGGGTTGAGGTCCACGCAGGATCGCTCTAAATCTTCCCTTGAGTCTAATTGACTCTTTGATTTCCCCTCGAGGAATATCTCATACACTCACGGTGTATCCACAGGTCCTTATGAATTGAGCTTGCGTGAACAAACACTAGGCGCCAACCCAAATCTCCTTGACCACGATAAAGTCGCGCCCTTCACTAATTCGGGACTTCGGGTCTCTCGATTTCATGAATTCCGTTGTCGAGTTTCTCGGCCCTCTACTGCTGAAACCTGAAATGTCGATTCGCTGAAATGTTTGGTCGCGTCCTCCTCTACAATTGTATCGCGTTTTGTGATTTCAGGAATTCCGGAACAAACACCCCTACCTCTTGTCTTCGAAAATTCTGAAATGTCGAATCCCGACACGTTCAGCAAAGACTTTCTCCCCTACGAGAATTTTCGTCGATTTGGAGTTTTGGACTTCGCGTCTTCGCGAACCCTGATGCAAGGCTTCCAACTCTCCAACCTATGAAACCCCGAAATAGTTGTCGAAGGTTTTGACCCCATCTGTTGACAAGTATGCCACCTGTCCTCTCCGTTGTCCTCTATTTCTGACCCGGATTCTTGCCACCTGTCACTCCAACTTCCTGACTTTCGAGATTTGAGCAAACCCTTATGTCGCTATTCCTCTGCCCCTTCAAAGCTCTGAACTCTGAAATGAGAGTTTACGGGAGATCCGAAAACCCTCATTGGATTGGATCTAATGGCCCTCGTTGATTTCTTGAACCCAAAGGATGAGTTCATCCAATCTCTATCTACCTTGCAGCTTCTCTAGATCCTACGGTCCTCACAACTTCACGAGTTCTCCTCGGAGAATTTTGACCGTTAAATTTCTTCCCTCAAGGACCTCTACGAAATGAACTAATGTTCTCTCGCCGAGACTTATCCTTCTATAAATCAACTTCACTTCACCTCCCTTTGAGTACTTCAATGGAACTAACCCTCCTGAGATTTCTTTGTAAACTCGAATCTCCAAAAAGACCCCTGCACTCACTCCTTGCGGCATTCCTTCAAATACTTCTAAGTATTTGATTCTTCAACTCTGTGCACCTTTTGCGACAATAGTCCTTTCACCTTCAACCTTAGTCGATAAGTTTTAAGGTCTTGACCAGCGTGTGCACACCTTGCATGAATTTTGTGCTTCACCTGCACTTTTGTCGAAATGAGAACAACAGTATCTCTCCTGATCTTTCAGAGATAAACTCTGAACCTCGTCAACGCACACCTTGCAGACGTTTCACTGCACTCCTTGCAGGAACTTTTCTCACTCAGGAAGAGAAACAATTGAAACTCATTCTCTCTCTCTCTCTCTCTTCTAGACTTCAAACATTTCACTTGAAATCATACATACACAACATAACATCATAACAAATGCATAACAGAGAGAATAAAACAACTATCAGTATACCATTCAACATGTATACACAGAAAACATCATAACACCATGAGTCTGATTCAAAGCTTCATATATTAATTCAAAGCTTATGTACATGGGTTCTTCTCTACAACTTTCTGCTACAACTCTCTCCTTCTCTATGCTAATGATACAATTGCTTAATGATACTATGATACAACGATGAGGGTATCTATAGTCGTTTTCCCTCCTACTTACTAAAACTGTCTAATCTTCATTCAAATCTACCTACTTTCATTAACTACGCATAAATGCCTCTACCTTCTACAGATGAGAGCAAATCGCTCATGACCTATTTACAATACACAAGTACACTTTCCTTTAACCATTACATTAATGCTCCAAATTTTTAATAAAAAAATGTGCGTTGGTGGTCTTCCAGCTGTCTTCTGCCTTTACGCTCATTTGGCTACTGACGATGCTCCTGCATCAGAAGTGCATAAAAATTCCAGGAAGCCCGAACTCCCAAACAAATCATGGACCATTGATCTCAAAATCAACAGGGAGTCGTTGATCTTAGTGGCAATGCCTCCCGAAGGTCCCAAAGGCTCGAAGTGCCTGAAGTGTTGAAGTGGCCGAAGGACCGAAGTGAATCTGAGTCATTGATCAACAATATCCATGTGTCGTGAGATCCATAGCTCTGGGTGAAAACACAGAAGGAAAAATAAGTTTGAGATTTGATTTTCCTGGAGTGGATCTCGGTCGTCCAAATGTAGGAGCCATGCATCATCAAATCCCTAACTCCGATGGATTTGCTTGGGGTAGGTAAATTTTGACTATTGAGAAGTCTGAAGCCCGGAGCCACGAAGGGATCTCAACCGTCGATCTCAGGAGGGCCATGCATCATCAGATCTATGACTCCGAGTAAAATCCCAAGGAAAAGAGAAGTTTGAGTTTTGATTCTCCCAGAGCCCGAAGACCCGGAGTGGATCTTAGTCGTCCAATTCAAAGAGCCACATGTCACCAGATCCATAGCTCTGGGTAAAAGCACAACAGGTAAACAGAAGCTAGCCCCTGAGCCCTAGAGATCCAAATTCATGTCATCTATTAGCACAGAAAGGTGGCACCCTTATGTTTTTGACATGTGGCACTCTTTTCAAGTATTCTCAGACTCGCCTCCAGCCTGTTTTCCAGTGACACATGTTACCTCTCCATTCGCGACACATCAACATGGTGACATCTAGCCTCCACGTCAGATCATCCTCCGGGAGGTGTTATTGTTCAACGCCAAAAGTAGTGCCCCACCCCAAAGCACACTTTTGGCAGATCATAAAGTTGGTGGGCGAGTAAGCTTGGCAGTGGCACCAAATCTAAACGGTGCGCCCCGATCTCAGATCGTGACCAGATCAACGACCATATTCTATTGCGGGGACACAACATGCTCGGGCGATATTTTTCTTGAGCGGTCCCACAATGAAAACCATGGTATGGAGAAAATACTACGTGGCGAAATGTGATGGATTGCGGGCCCAAAAGAAGTCTGAACCCAAACCACCTCTGAGTGACCCTGCAATTACATGTTTATATGGCATCCTATCTGAGAGCAGCAAGTGGTCGCGCCCCTAAGCATTTAGTCTAGTTCAATCTCCGAGGAAAAGAAGTTAATGTAAGGTGGGTTTGGTGGTTGAAACCTCATCTCACCCCATAAATGGAAGACATGGAAGGCCCAACCGTGGGGACTAAACCGTCATCCCGTGGTACCGCTACAAGCAGATTTCCCTACAGACCCATGCTGATCTAAGCTTGCGTTTAACAGAGGGATGCACGTTCATTCTGATAGACGAAGTTGTCGATGCAAAGCTTTGATTGTAGTGATCAGATCACACTCCTGATAGTTGAGGACTGTTCTGAGTATAAATCTATAGTATTTATATTTTGTTAAGGTCATCAACTGGTTGAGCAGAGCTCCTTGTTTTGTAATTTTTTGATGCCAGAACTGTTCTCTGGTTATGTATCGAATTTGAGACTTTCAGATTAATAGAAGTTAGCCTCTTTTCATCTCTTTGTAAAAAATGTGCTAAAACACTTGGGCATGGAGGATCCAGTCGAGGGTTGTTATGTTGTTGTAATGTAGGTTTGATTACAGTGGTATCATGACCGGTTTTAGTTAGCTTCCTTGTGATATTTTCCCCTCTTACACTAAATGGCTCGGGCATGGAGGATCCATTCAAGTTGTTGTAGCTGCATGGTGATGTAGGTTTGATCATTGTGTTGTTGTGACTATGTTTTTTGGACATATTTTAGTGTTTGAAGCTTGAGGTTAAGAGTGATATTGAATCTGATTTTTTCTTCTCCAAGCTGCTTGAAGGCTTGATGCTCATTGTAGTCTTGTCCACCTTTCTTACTAAGTCTTCCCTCTGCTCACACTTAAACTCAATTCACTGACTGAAGTTAGTTGTGGCCCTTACTTCCCTGTGTATTTCTTGTTCAGTTATGTGTTGAACATCATTCATATATTGAGTTTTGTCCATTGACTTCCACTCATATAAAACCAATATCCACCAAAAAATATGATGGGTACTGGGCTTATCCTCTCGCAATCTGAGGGTGACTTTCAGTGCTAACACCATTTTTATACATTTTTTTTCTCTCCATGCTCTACCTTTCAATGGTTAAACTAATTTCTGAAGGAACCTGCTCTGATACCAATTGTTGGATTATTGAGAGGGGGGTGAATCAATAATAGAGAAATATAATATGTTTTAACCATATAATGCAAGTTTTATATCAATGTAGCATTATCATCCAATATTTGCAGAGTAAATAAACAATGAACAAATGAACAATCATACACATACACGGTACACCAGTGTTTTTACGTGGAAACCCAAAGCGGGAGAAACCCACATAATTATTTTTCTTATATGTCTTGAAGAATTACATTCATTAGAAGCACCAACTTCCTTTGTTTTCCAGCTGCAACTGGAAGGAGGCTCCAACCGCCTAGTTTCTCAGGCTACAACCTGAGGAAAGCTCCAACTCCCCAATTCTTTGGCTACAACCAGAAGGAGGCTACAACCCCCTATGTTCTCCGGCTACAACCACTTGTCCTTGCCCCGTCCAACCGCCCTAACGTATAAGTAGAATGATGGAACCACTGTCACACTATCACTGTGAGATATACTGTTGTAAACATGTACCAATCAACCTGTACCAATAACCTGAACCATGCATCAACCTGCACCTCAACATGTAATCAACATGTACCATAAACAAGTGCATCAACCATGCACCAACTTGTACCAGACAACCTGTAATAAACTTGTACCATAAACAAGTGCATCAACCATGCACCAACCTGTACCTCAACCTACAAACCTTCCTTAACTTTAACAACAAGAGACTAGCATTTTCATCAAACTTTACTTTAGTCTCACATGACTAGTTTTGGATTAGTCAACAACCCTAACTTGAAATAACCATAACTATGTATCTGTAATGAATAAAGATCTAAAAATAGTACACAATGTTCTTCAGTGTGTTTTATGCATTTCCTCTAGGTGTCACTACTTGGAACCTCTCAGAAAAGGAGTTATAGCAAAAATGGCATACCTTGTTGAATTCTGACTTATTCTAGAGAGTGAAATTGTAGAGTGTGCCCTGCACGCAATATTTGTTGTATGGATCTTAAAATTATACACAGAATACTAAAAACTTTAATCTAACCAACACATTTGGTCTTACTTTATTTGGATCTGTTATGAATAAGTTATGACGTTTTTACTTGAAACACCTGTTTTAGATTAGTTTCAGGACTAGCCACAAACCCTATTTTCCATGGAGTGTAACGCCAAAAATACAACGACCCACAAGATGAAATTTGTACCACAGCTACTTGGATATGTTTTCTCAATGACCTCCCAATTTCATGGTCTGAAGCATTCTAGAAAAAAAGTTGTTGTGAAAATAGTGAGATGGCCTGTAAATAACATACCTTAGAAAACATCATCGAAAGAATTTATCTTCCCTTGATTTCGGCTTTCTTTACTTCACCTTCCATCTGAGAGAGCCTTGCCTCTTATTTATACTCTCCAAGTAGCTTCCTTAGAATCATCCTCTAGGTCACTTTGCCCACATAGCCACTTTGTCCACATGGTCACCTATGTCCAACTTTGCCCAATTTTCCATGTATCCAATAGTCACTTGACCACTTAACCCATTTTCCTCATTTTTGGGTTAGCCTTCTTATAACCACTTTCCATAATTAGAAAATTCTCCATTTACTTTATTATTTAAATAATCCTCCTTGACTTTGTCACTTCACTTTATTATTTAAATAATCCTCTTTGACTTTGTCACTTCACTTTATTGTTTAAATAATCATCTTTGACTTTGTCACTTCATTTTGTTATTTAAATAATCCTCTTTGACTTTGTCACTTCACTTTATTATTTAAATAATTTTTTGTTTGCAAGCACTTTGACTACTTTGACCTTTTGGGGCTTCTAGATGACTCATGAGGGTTCTTCAACTTCACATGGCCATAACTCTCTAACCGTGAGGAGTTATGTGACATTCCACATACCACCA